>JAZBHA010000752.1:0-14658 GCA_037464855.1 Iselma pallidipennis
CGGATAACTGAGGGCCGGATAATCGCGAATCCGTATAACTGAGGGCCGGATAATCGAGTTTCTACTGTAAATTTAAAAATCTATTGCTGTTTTCTGTAATTATTAACTTAAGGGTGAAGGGACTCCATAACTACTGCCCCAAGATCCCAGCCCCACTCGGGAGGTAATAATTATTACAAGAAAAAAAATTCTCTACCCAAGTACAATTACACTCTATCTGATTGCTAGTGTGTATGGTTACCGTATATGCAGAATTAACCATTTGTTGAAATTTTAATTATTCAACAGGCCTTAACTAAAGCTACGATTTTTGAAAAAGTAAAATGAAACCCTATGAATTTCATGATAGGAGTAGGGCTCTTGGGTCTCGCCCACTTCCCGTGGTAATAAGGAGTTGAAATTTTATGTGCACACTATATGACCGACGAGAATAAAATAAAATTAGAAAAGTCACCCCTTTAGGGGTAAGATCCCCAAACCATCCCTATTTCAAATTTTATCTCGCGTATTTCCTCCCGAAAACCTCTAATATGGTTTTAATTGCATTCGTTGTCTTATTCCGGTGAATTACCGAATGCATTCGGCAGTTGATTCCGTTGTAAAGGAAATGTGAAGGTTAGATATAAGTTACTTGATTATTTTTATGGTATTTACTTAATATTACCATAAAATATTTAGTTTCAAGAAAATTCTCTTACCGTCAGACAAAATTTCGATATAAACTCAAGTTTTTTTTTTCAAATTTGCGTGAGTAAACGAATAAACAAACCAACCAAAGCACGTGTTGAAATGAACTCGATGAATATTTCGTTGAAATTCGTTTGTTGATTTTTCAAATAGAAACATTGCAAAAATAAAACCATATATGCAACTTCAAAAACACTTAAAAAGGAGTGTTGGAAACATCCTGATTTTGTAGGAATTCGAATATGAAGAAGTTAATCAACGCAAATCGAATATTATCCCTTTAGGAAGTCACATTTTGGTAAACCATACCGATATACATAAATACAGTAGAACTCGGTTATCACGTCACTACTGTCCAGGTCCCTTAAAAGTTGTTATAGGTAACGTTCTACTGTATTTACATAATAGTATATTATATATAAAGTGACCAGACGGACTGATTTACTCACAAGGGAAGTACCCGAGCTCGAACACTCAGAAACGGATGAAATTTTGCAGTACAGTACTGATTTTAAAGGTCCTGTGCTGATTTAAATTTTGTACTGATTTTAAGAAGACCAACTGTAAATGTAGGTTTCGCATGACGTCGGCAATGTGGCAATAGCCTTCGACGGCTACAGTGTCATCATCCTTATTGAGGGAAGCTTCTTCCAATTTGCTGTAAAACTTCTTGATACGTCTTTGGTGTAACTTTCACATTTACAACAAACATCTACTTGTGGCCTTCCAAAAGAATAGGGGAAGTTTTCTGCCTGACGAAAAAAATGGTAATTTACCATCGTTGCGCATTCAGGGTACTTTTTAACGAACATTTCGTGCATAATCTTAATATTAAGCCTAGCATCTAAATATTGCTTCGGTTTTTCCCCATAATGTGTCTTCTTGACTTCACGGTGCAGATGTGACCACTGATGGCATTACCACTTCGACTTTTGCCTCCAGAATCTGATAAATTACATAAAAGACGAATTCGACTTGCAGTTACACCATGCAATTTCATGCATAAATTTTTGCAAAATGGTTGGATTTTTCCATTAATCTTTATGTTATATGTAAAGAAATGGCTTTTGCCTTTACGTATTATATTTTTTGCAGTAGCATGGTTAAGCTCATCTTCTTCAAAAATTCCCCCTTCTTCTTCTACTTGATCATCAATTTCATAACCGTATGGTGGTTCTGCCTTCTTACCACGTCTTCTTTTTGGTCTTCTAATTCCAATAAGGCTCTGCAAGTAAGTAACTTGCACATCCTTCCCTTCTAAAGAATGAAAATAGTCCCACAAATTCCTTCTAGTTTTCTTTGATATATGTACATAACATTTGTCAAAACATCTGCAGTGATACGTTTCTTGACGTTAACCCAAAACATCTTTACCCGAATATGATTTATAAGGTAGTCCTTTTACTCACACCTTTTCTTCTTTTGTCTGGAACACTCTCTTCATCAGAATCGCTTGACATCTTTGAAACTTTCAATGCAGTATGTTTAAAACAATTGGATGTACAACAAAACATACTCTGGTGGCATAAATAGAAACAAAACCAGTTGCTGGTATAACATAGCTAACTGAATCGTTGAACCTCGAAACTTCCCTGAACTTCAATCTCCATGTAGGTATTTCAGAAACAACACATGTGTGTTGCACATATGTCGTTTTTGTACTAAACACAATCTTAAAAGCTGTTTTTAGCGAAGAAGGGTTAATGGAAAAGACGAAATTTTTGTACCAAAGGATGCGTTTAACTCGAAACCGCCAAAAATGTCACATGTGCCGTTTCTGATATAATTTAGAAATACCCCACTCGGATTTGTGAGCAGTTTCTACGAGAATTGGTTTATAGAGAAGTCCAAATTAATGGAAAAAGTTATTATTGAATATTCGAATAACTGATGACCAAACTGGTATTTGTATAAACAGATATGATTTTGTTGTTTTTGATCTAGAAGCTGAAAATTATTCATCTCAAAATCCGTATAATTCAAAATTTTAAGAGAATTACTTTTCTTTTCTATTTTAGATTTTTCTTTAATGATAAGATATTGTTGTGAAAATTTTTCCACACACTTTCACATTTCTTGCAATAATTTCGGTGAAAATGTTTACACACTGAATTTGACAAAACCACAAACGAAATAATTTACAATAATAATAATAATAATAATAATAATAATCGGTATAATGATAATAAGAAAGTTTCATGTATTGTACTGGTTCATTACTTGATGGAATTTAATTTCTGGTTCTAGTCTTTAGCAAGGTCAGTCTTTATAGAGAATGGTTGATTTTATAAACTTTACTGTCTTCAATTCACCTTAGAGTAGCAGTAGTATTCTTGCAGACATGACGCGATTCCTTCACAATATTATCCTGCTTCTTTCCATCGCAGGTAAGTCAGTTTTTCAAAATCAGAAATTTATGAAGCATAAAATTTCCATTAAATTTAATTAAATCTCGAAACATTGTTTGAATTTAATGATTATTGAGAAGAGTAAAAGAAATTAGAAAGTCTCTTTGTGCGCCAAAATCAGAGTTAAAACCTTACCAATGCAATTTAATCGATTTAAATTACTGTTAAATACGTCCAATCAAAAGAACTGAAACAATGTAGAATCACGTTGACATAGTGTGAAAGTGATTTTAAAGTAATCTTGAATATTAAAGGACAACTACTACCTCCGGGTATTCCATTAAAAATTTTTGTAAAATCAATTAAATCAAATTGGAAAAATTATATTTATTTCTAGTGGAATTGTAATCTTCCGTTTTATTAATTTTTATAATTCAATAGGTATTGTTTATGGTGCATCAAATCGTAAACAACAAGCCGCTGAACAAAATCGCCGTAAAAATGCTGCTCAAGATCGTGAAATAGTTGAAGATTTCGATACAACCGATCAATGTCCAGAACCAAATGGTTTCTTTGCGGATGCTGAACAGTGTGATAAATATTATGATTGTCGTGACGGTGCTATTACCGAGAAATTATGCCCCGATGGAATGGTCTTCAATGATTACAGTTCCGAATATGAAAAGTGTGATTTACCATTTAATATCGATTGTAGTTCTCGATCAAAATTACGTGAGTATTTTTGAACTGATCTTATCAAATTACAAAAAAATCTATGGATTATTTATTGCAGAAACCCCACAACCTACTACTCACTGTCCACGAAAGAATGGTTATTTCGCTCATGAAGATAGCAAAATCTGTGATAAATTCTATTATTGTGTTGATGGTAAATTTAATATGATCACATGCCCTAATGGTCTAGTCTATAATGAAAAAGCTGGTATTTGTTCCTGGCCTGATGAAGCCAAAAAGAAAGGCTGTTCCTCTGAAGGTAGTTTACAGTTATAAATAATTAATTACAAATGGGGAAACTTTTCGTTTTTTGTTGTTGTTGTTGTTATAGAAGTGTTTCAATTTGAGTGCCCCAAGGTAAACGAGTCAGTGGCCGCGACGCACCCCCGTTATTCTGACCCCGACGATTGTCAATATTTCTATGTATGTATTAATGGTGAAACACCACGACGTAGTGGTTGTAAGTTAGGACAAGTCTTCGATGAAACGACACGAAGCTGTCAATGGGCGCGTAAAGTTCCTGAATGGTAAAAATCACACAATCTTTAATAATTCAACAAAAAAACAACATAAAAACCTTTTTTCAGTGCTGAATGGTATAAAGGACGTCTAACCGACGAACAATTAGCTGAATTGGAAAATCCACCGACACCTAAACCGAGACCAACGAAAGTCAGTCGGCGGAGGCCCAGGCCACCAAAACATGAAATTACAGAAGATGAAAAGTAGATTAGGACAATTTCAATATTCGTATATTTTAAATTTAATATAAGTCTCAAATAAATACAATATTCTAGTTTCAATTCTCGTTATTTATGTTTACATTTTGCCATGAGAAAGGGCTACCAAAGACTTTTAGATTAGATCGGATCTTCTGACTTGACGCCAAAAAAGATATATACGGGGTGTTCGAACTTTAGTAACCCCTTGCCGGTATCTTTTTGGTTACAGAATAAATGATTTTTATCCCCAGAATAGCCAAACAACCACTATCTTTTCTGTGTAAATACAGAAGATACCCGAATTAATCACTTTAAATGGGCGTCGTCTATGTTTAAGCCAACTTTATCATCTCTTGAAAACAGAGTTGAATTTGAGGATTCTGTTCAAAGGGGAGAAGGATGCAAAGTTCATTGATCCATTGTTTTTAATCTCCATCTCGTCCAATGTTTGTTTCAAAACTATTTTATGTCTGTCGTAAATTATGAATTTTTGCAAAATTTACGAAATGACTAATTTATTTTTGGCTAAATTTGTGTAAATCCTTTAAAATGTCTTCAAGTCATTTCATCATTTCAAGCTAAACTATCCTAAGAATTATACGAAAATAATGGTTGATTATGAATGGATAATTATGTAAGGATGGGCGGCGGTTCAATTTTTGTTGAAAAACACTTTCACTATATACACAATATGTGCGGGTGTTAATAATATGTGAAAGTTCGTCTATATAATCTATATACATCGAACTATTTATTTTTTTTCCTTGTATATTTTTAATCCATCTAGTGATGTGTTTACATGCAGGAATTCTTGAAAATCAGGTTTAACCTTCCACTTTATTATAAAGGTGTGGTAGAATCTTATTGTTTTGCATTTAAACATCATGATGTGATTAACCCAAAGTTCACTACAAGGACATGTGAAAGTGTCTTCACCTTTTACAAAAAAAATATATGTACATTTCGTCGATCTTCTCCTAGAAAAAAAAAATGGTCACAAATATTTTAAAATCTATACAAGAATTTATTGATCATTTGTAATATAAAATGGGTAGACCTCCTATTAAAAGCAACTACTTGAAGTTATCCTATAATAAGAAAGGTTAAATATTTCACTTTAATTCCAAGGAGGGGGGCTTTCCAGTCGACCAATTGAAATTTTATAAATTTATAATCAACAAATCAATATTCAATAATAGATTTGTACAACATGTTACGAGTTCTTAAATAAAGCACCACCAATAATAAGACGTCCAGTTTTGTCCGGTAGGTGAACATTGCTTCACCTTCTTTCATTATTTTAATAGCGAAATTTGAATCAATTTTAGTTTAAAAATGAAATTACTCCTAGTAGTGTTGGTGGTTGTTTCAACAGTTTGTAAGTATTGTTGGATATTTTATCTTGTTTTTCGAAAAAGTGTCTTTGCAAACATGAAGAATTGCAGCCGGCAGTGTTTGTACTGATTTCCTTATTGCATAATTTTCAAAAGTACTTAGAAACAAATGGAATGTCACCAAGTGAAAGTTGTGATAATTATTATCCTGGAAACAAATTTTTTGGAAGATTCCTTCTGATCCTGATTATTTCAAACTCAAATCTAAGACACTAAAATGATGATACCTGTTTGAAATTCTCTTGACAAACTCGTCTAAAATCCTTTCACTTTTAACATTATCGTGCGGCAATAGATCGCTAGTATTTCAACAAAACTTAATTTTTTTTCTTCTTCGAAATATTACAGATGCTCAATTCAAATGTCCTCCAAAAGATGGACAGTACGAGGATTCTCGTCAATGTGATAAATTTTATGAATGTGTAGATGGTGTTGCAAAAGAGAAACTATGTCCTGATGGTTTAGTTTTTGATCCATTGATCCGTAAAGTGAATAAATGCGACCAGCCTTTTAATGTTGATTGTGGTGACCGTATTGAATTACGTATGTTAATATTTTCTAATAAAGAAAGGAATTTACTTAGAAAAAAAAATTATATTACAGAACCTCCACAACCGAATCATTTCTGTCCAAGACGTAATGGTTTCTTTGCCCATCCGGATCCTGGAGTTTGTAACAAATTCTATAACTGTATTGAAGGTGAACACATCGAACAAACATGTACAGCTGGATTACATTTCGATGAATTTACGGGAACTTGTGTTTGGCCAGATTCTGCAGGACGTCAAGGATGCAACAAAGACATTACCAGTAATAAATGATTTTAATAATACAAGAAAAACTAACCATAATTGTTTGGATTTTCTTCCTCTAGCTAAACTGAAGGATGGTTTTGAGTGTCCAAAAGATGGTCAAACTGACGCTAATGGTCAAGTAGTCGTCCATCCAAAATATGCCCACCCAACTGATTGTCAACGATTCTATGTCTGTCTAAATGGCCAGGAACCAAGAGATTTAGGCTGTCAAGTTGGTGAAGTTTATAATGAAGAAACACAACGATGTGATGCTCCTGAAAATGTACAAGGATGGTAAGTTTTAGTACATTGTTGCTTGATTATCAATTTAACTACAAACATTTAACTTTTAAATTATAGTGAGGACTGGTATAAGGATGATCCAGCTGCTCCTGCTGCTAAACCATCAAAGAAAACCCAATAAATTGTGATGTTTTCACTAAACATCTGATTTTTATGAAAAAATACATCTCGTTTTTGAGATTAATCACATTTGACGAAATTATTAGAACTCTAGTGATTATTATTTGGATGAAATTTTGTACTGATTTTTGATATTTTTGTCCAAAAAGGTTTATAAAATCTTTTTTTTTATCAATAAATGTATACAACAACCTCACTTTGGACTTTCCTTTTCAAATATTGATACAATTCTGTTAACTTTCCGGATGGAAAATAATAAATAGCCTTCAGTTTTTATGGGGGAAAAAAGTGTAATAAATCAGTCATTCTACTGAATCTATTCAAACTAATTAATTTCTAGTTGAATTTCGATTTATTAAAAGTAACAAAAACACGATGATTTCACCTTAAAGTCAAGTTTTTGTGATTCCTTAGCTTTCACAAATAGAAACAATTAGCTGCATAAAAATAAACCAAAAAATTACTGAAATAGTTAAATTGAATTAGGACAACTTTCCTGAAAAAAGTTCTTGTCTGTTTTTCGATACAATCACACTGGTCACCGAACTCTTGAACCAAATGATGTTTAACTTCTGCAAATCTTTTTATGACAACCGCAGAGAAATTAAAATAAAATCTATAATAAATGAATTAGCTGCAAAATTTAGCCAATCTGTGTCACTTTCTTATAAAAGAATGTCCAACATCTTAATAACAAAATATTGAATTTTTCGTTTATTTAAATGAAAAATCACAGATTTGGCCCGTTTCTGTAGTGTCTAACGTTACAATATCAGGGCAGGTTTCGATAGGATGTTCGTAATGTTGCGTTTTACAATGATGTCTTTACATGAGAAAATCTGTCCATCAAACACTTAATTATTACATTTTATGTTGAAATTTTGCCAGAATATGGTTATGCCGAAGGGTAAAAATTTCCTTCGTGTGTACATACTATATGTGTGCAACTTTCTTTTGATATTTATAAAACTTTAAAACTTGCCGTTCCAGTCGTAATACCAACTTGGTGTGCTTGTTTAATTTTTCAACCAGATCGACGTTCTACATCCAGTTCAGTTATAGTTTGATCTTAACAGTATATCGTGAATTTTCTCAAAATAACGACAATTTAAAGCAAATATAACGGTCGAACAATGTCAAATATTTTGTGGTTTGTTTGTTTTCTCCTATACGTCATTTCATGTAAGTTGGATTTTTAATCTAAACAAATATTAAGAAATATCCCGGAAAACTTTGCACTCTTACTAATATTATTATATAATCGTCATTCTTCGGTTGGACAGGGACTCATTGATGAGGAAAAATATTTGTTTTTCTGATCTGAATTAAAATATTGTTGTTGTTGGTTTTTTCTAAGGTTCTATGGCTCAGTTTAAATGTCCGGAACGGACGGGTTTCTTCCCAGATCCAGTACAATGTGATCTATTTTATATCTGTTCACGTGGTGAATATGAAGAGAAACTATGTCCCGATGGTCTTGTTTTCGATGATAGCGATCCAAATCATGAACGTTGTGATATACCAGCAAATGTTGATTGTGGTGATAGAACTGAGTTACGTAAGTATACATAGACATATATTTAAGCTTTTATGCAATAACATTGCCCTAAATTTATCATCAAAAAATTATGTAACCGAAATTCATCTATCGAATATATTTAATAAAGCAAAAATAAAAGAGTTCTAACAGAGACTTAAATGAATTAATCATCCATGTCTGGACACTTTCTAAATTTATGTGAATTGAAAGGTTCCTAAAATTTATTGTTAAATTTTTGTTAATTTACACTAATTGTAAGTGTATGCACCTTTAGGCACAACTAGGAAATTTTCCGAACATATTGAAATTAAATTTACATTTAATATGCAGTTAAATTCTTTTAGTTGAATAATTAACTGCATAACACTCCATTAGTACACAATTATAATAAATTACCTCAACTTTATTGCTATAAATCTAGTTAATTAGAGATATTATTTAGATATTTCGGCTTCAAATGGGGTGTAGAGTTAATAAAAAAGTACTAAAAAGCCCCCAGTACCATGCAGTACTAGAAAATACACAAAATTCTTGGAGACTTCAATAGGCGATCAAGCGCGAAACTCTTTCCTGTAAACTCGTCCTCGCCGCTAGTTCCTTCATTTCGTTATCACTACGCCCAATTATCATTATTTAGATATTTCGGCTTCAAATGGGGTGTATAGTTAATAAAAAAGTACTAAAAAGCTCCCAGTACCTCACAGTAGGCTAGAAAATACGCAAAATGCTTGGAGACTTCAATAGGCGATCAAGCGCGAAACTCTTTTCTGTAAACTCGCCCTCACCGCTAGTTCCTTCATTTCGTTATCACTACGCCCAATTATCATTCCTTTAAGTACATTTTCTAACTTATAATTATTTCATTTCGATATATACAGAAGATCCGCAACCGAGTAAAGGATGTCCACGAGCGAATGGTTACTACCGCCATTCCGATCCACAAGTTTGTGATAAATTTTATAATTGTGTTGATGGTGTTCCACACGAACTACCATGTCCACCTGGTCTTATCTATGATGATATAGCTAGTACATGTGCTTGGCCAACTGATAGTCATCGGAAAGATTGTACCAATTCAAAACGTGGTAAATATCTACTAAAGAAAAAAAAACGGTTGATAAGAATTCAGTAATTTAAAAAAAATGCTTTCAGATGCTCTGGATGATGGATTCTCATGTCCAGATGAGGATGTTCAAGGACCAGGTGGACGAAAATTACCACATCCAACATATCCACATCCTGAAGATTGTCAAAAGTTTTATATTTGTCGTAATGGTGTAATGCCACAGAAAGGATCTTGTTCATATGGTTCAGTATATAATGAAGAAACATTTACATGTGATGATCCTGAAAATGTTCCAGGATGGTAATAGATTGAATTCTATTCACAGATTCCATTATATTTAATTATATGTTGGTTGCAGTGAGGATTTCTATGGAAAAGATGAAAAACCCATACCGAAAGCCAAGAAGTCCTAAATATTTATTGATCTATCTAAATTATGTTATTGTATAAATTCTTCTAGAACTAATAAAAATAAGTCCAATGACTTTATATCGACATAAAATGATATTAAACAAATAATTGACTTCAGTCTAATCGTAAGGGAAATAGTTTCTAATCCAATTATAGTTGTGTCTACACTGGAATCTCTTTCACGCAACCATTTTCAGTGATACTTGTTCGAGTTGTTAATTGTTCAAGAGAGAATTCTCTAAATATGCAACAACCTGGATCGTTAATTTGCATATGTTTGATACTTATTGTTAGTTTGTTTAAAGATGCTAGACAATGATATGGATTTAATAAAAGATTCTTTTTCCATTGTCTATTGATAACGAATCTAGACACTTGTAACAATCGAAATGCCTTGACTTTATACAAAATAAAGACAATGGAAGTCCAAAAAGAATCTATTATTGAATGTTTGATTAAGAGAATTTCCTTTATTTATAAATTCGTTAAATGATCTCGTTATCTCAGGCATTTCTGCATTGTGATCATTGAGGTGACTATTCCGAGGAATTCTAAAGAACGTCTCCGTCTTCGTCATCTCCAGTGTCACCTTTCCTTGATGACTTTTTCGATGATGGACGTCCGTACAGACTTGGCAATTCTAATGGACGTCTTTACGGACATGCTGAATCCGCCCACAAGACTCTAAGCGGGATATTTATTTATCTACTATTGGCTGAGTTTGTCAACTGTAAATGGGTGGAGACAAGACTAAGAAGAAGGCGAAGGTAAAGAGTTGCTCAAAAGAATTGTCAAAAAAGTCATTGTCACGATGACGAGGACGGAGACGTTCTTTAGAATTCCACGGATTATTGCATTGCATTGCTGAAAGATATTTGAAGAGATTATTGATTTGTTAGCACGAATTACTTTAATTAGCCGGTCTTTTAGAGTCTATTATCGTGATCACCTATACCTGATGGATCGTTTTCGAAAAGATAAAGATGAAGAGATAGTGTTTTTTTTTAGTCTCGAGGTTGACAGATTTTATGGTCCGAAAACAATGTAAAAGTTTTGCGTCGTCGCGTCGCACTAACCATAGGTAATATCGCAAATTATTCAAGATTTTCTCTTTCACATTTACATTTTGAAAAGCTGTGAACCATAGCTACCGGGGTTACATACTTTTCACCATTTCTATAGAAGACACAAGCGCATTATTTCCGCTATAAAATAAATATAGGTACCTAATAGACTTGAAGAACCAGTTCAAACATCATTTGAGATCTTAACAATTTCCTTGGCGATAGGCTGTGTACATAGTCAAGGAACTATTATAGCAACGATCTATCAACATGTTATTCGGCTTGATTACTTCTCTTCTTGATTGTCGCCTTTTCTACCCTTGTAATGTCACTTTACCATGAGCACAGCCAATAATCACTTATTATGAGCCTACGTAAATGAAGTTTTCTTATCCTAGTTATTACAGATACCTAGGATTGAGTTTCCCTTTTAGGTCGAAAAGTTCCCGACGTTAGGGCAAATAATCTGAAAGGTAAGCAGTTTGCAACAAAATAGAATACTGACTGGCGAAGTAAATTCTAAAAGTATAACAGCGACAGTATTGAAAGATTATACGAGACATTTGTTAAAATAAGTTCTCCTATATTAAACAACAGCTGTTCCTACTACAACAGTTTAATTAACTTTCTCTAAACAATAATTCGTACTGGCTCATGTATATTTTAACATTTTTGAATTGTTATTTTGTAAAATTTCGATTTATTTAAATAAAAACAGGTGGCCGAAGATAGCAGAAATCAAATCTATATAACCATCACATTATACGGAATATACCTAGTCAAAATTTTATACTCTGATAATTTATATAGATTAGAATGAATTCAAAAATCTAAATACCGCAGGTGAAGGGTATAATAACCGATCTAGAGATTTTCAATCATTGTACAAGTCTCACATAACTATATACGTTTAATACGAAACCATACGGTGTATAGTGTAGAAAGTGTTTTAGTCCGTTCTGTTCTTGCAGTATTTGTTTGTCAGTTATCAAGGATAACGCAACATGAGAACACTCCTATTGACTATTATTTCCGTTTCTGCAATTTCTTCAGGTATGTAACTATCATATTTTATAAAAAAATTGATTTTAACAATCCAATAATGTACCTATATTGCGTATTTGTTTGATTATAATTATAATTCTACAGAAGCAGTGAAAGTACTCTCAGTAGAATAATAATGTGTGTTGTTGTTCGTTACAAACAATTAATAGATTTTATATTTTGTGGAATTTGACGAAAATGTCAACCACTTCTTTTCAGGATCGATGATTTTCTATCGAATTTTTAGTGTTGCCGGTATTATAATGACATTCCTCTATAAGACACGTAATAGAGTAATTAAAAACTTGTTTAAACAATATTATTGTTTTTCAAATTCTTGAAAAAAAATTGAAACTATTTCAACAAGTTCTCGGTTTCATAATGTTCTTTATTCTTTTTTTTCTTCCAATTTTCGCAGTGAAAGGCAAACCACTTTACCTTCATATTTTGTAAATTCAAATACCTATTTTTAGCGAATTCAGCGCACATTCAATATGAATTTCTAATAACCGTTAAATTATCAATTTTAAAATAAATTAATTCTCAGTTATTATTATTATTATTATTATTTTGTTAATAATAGTTTATGGAGGAGTTGTACTGCAAGACGCTCCAAGTTGTCCTGAACAACACGGTATTCAAGCGTATGCCCATCCTGAATCATGTAATCTATTCTTCCTGTGTACCAACGGTACTTTAACTGTTGAACAATGTGAAAATGGTTTACTGTTTGATGGTAAAGGAGCAGTTAATCATCACTGTAATTACCATTGGGCCGTTGATTGTGGTCACCGTAAAGCTGACTGTAAGTTATACTGTCGTGTCTTTTTTTTATAAAACACTAAACAATAATTATTAATTTTAGTGACACCAATTAGTACACCTGGTTGTGAATATCAATTCGGTATCTACCCAGAAAGTTCTGCTTGTTCAACGAATTATATAAAATGTGCCCATGGTGAAGCTCTTCCGCAACACTGTGAACCAGGCCTTGTCTACGATGAACGTATTCATGGTTGTAACTGGCCTGATCTTTTACTAGAAGTCTGTAATCCAGAAGGTAAATTTTCTATACAAAATCAATTACAAAACAGTGATTTTGCAATAAATTAATAATCAATAAAAATAATAACTAAATTTTTTCCGTTTACAATATAGCTTTCACCTAATTTTATCAGTTTTTATGGCATGATAGAGTTAATAATGAAAGAGAAAATTTAATTTTCTTTGTTTCGATTTGTGTTCTAGCTGTGGTGGGTTTCAAATGTCCAACAAAAGTACCATCAAATAGTCCGGCTGCTAAATTCTGGCCATATCCACGTTTCGCCGTTCCAGGTGATTGTGGCCGTTTAATTACTTGTGTTAATGGATTTCCACGTTTGATTTCCTGTGGTGAAGGCAAAGTTTTCGATGAATCCAGTCTGACTTGTGAAGAACCTGAATTAGTACCACACTGTATCAATCATCTTAAAAAATAAGAATACAAAACAAAAAAGACCATAAAATATATAAACTTCAACAATATCAAAAATGTAATTTTTTTAATTTATTGATTATGCATTTTAAAATGCAGACAAACCTTCCAATAAATAAACATCTGAAAAGTAATTATAATTAATAATTTATTATGATAGAATTCTTCTTCATTTCTGTATTCAAGTTTTCAATAAAGCGATTTTTGGTAATAAAAGGATGGTTTTTATATGTTTTCGGTTGGGTTCAATGCAATTAGGGAAATTTGACTAGAATCGAGCAAATATGTGCACGAACTGGTTGATAAGGGCTGATTTAAAGACACTTTCTTCAAATATCTTCAAACCAAACCAAATACTAGGAAGCAAAATTTTGGGCTTCTGAATGTGATCTTCGAGTTCTACGTCAAGTGTAGTTCGAAACTTGAAATTAATAGATAAGCTTAATTTAAAGGAACTTGATAAGCATGCCCATGCTCCAGAAGTATTGATATAGATTCATAATTCGGTAGATGGTGGTATTTTAAACGACTCTCTGTTTTCCATCGAAAAGTACATTCTATGCAACCAATAAAACGGTAATTAACGGTTGCATTTTAAATCCAGGACGGTTACGGTTAAGCATAATGCATGCATTCGATACGATCAAAATTATTAAGTGTTGACTAACTTAACTTCTTCGACTCATTTTCTTGATTACAATCTATTTCCTATATTTCCTCTCTGGACTAAATTTCGTCATACAGATTCTGGAGCACGTTTCCACATCTGCACCCTCAAAGCAAGTCTCAGAAACGGCGCCTTTTAAAATTTTGTATCTTCAGGATGTCTCATTTTGGCGCCTATTTCAATTCGACGCCTCGCCTCGCCTATGGGGCCGGCCCTGACTATTTGTATTTTAAAAACGTCAAGTCAACTTTTTGTTGTCGTCCTCTACAAGCACCATTGTATGCAGATT
>JAZBHA010000752.1:14742-44691 GCA_037464855.1 Iselma pallidipennis
GGATGTGATAACCACTACACCACGGAAACTTACTATTAATACAAGCTGCTGAAAATTTTCAGCCTGAACAACGAATCTAGAAACTATTTCAGCAATACAGTAGAAACTCGATAATCCGAACACACGGTAATTTGGAATAAAAATTTCTTTAATCCGAACAAAACTTGCAGAAACTTAGGTACTAGTAGATAATATTGTTATTACAGCCATACTATTACCCGATAATTTGCAAGCATTATTTCCAGGAATCCGAACAAATCGATAGTCCGAACAGGCTTGGGTCCCAATTAGTTCGAATTTCCAATAGTTGACTCAAAAGTCAATTTAACAGATAATGTTATTCTTCAAAGTCCTCCCAAATGGCAGGCCTGATAAATCGCACTAGTACAAATTATCGCTGTAGTCCGCTTGTGATTGGTAGTTATTTGAAGAACTATGCCATTTGATTGGATAAAATGTTTCGACGGGAAAATCGTCTTTAGAAATAATTGAAATAAACCATTAATCATCATTATTAATTATTATGTGTTTAGAAATATCGATACGTGCGGGGCATGATTAAATATCAAAAAATCAAGAGCAAGTTTGTTTTAAAAACAAGCGTCATTCATTGATCCACAAACCTACATCCTATACGAACAATGTAAATAGACGAAGAAAACAATTTGAATTTGAATTCCTTCTTAAATTAAAATCTACTGATAACAAGAAAATACTTGATATTCTGTTGGAAAATCATTAGGTTTTTTTTCATATCAACAGTTATCAGATAGAAGACGGTAGCCAAAAGAAAAAAACAGCCAGACAACTATACATATCATTAAAGTAAATGAAAGTAGTATTTACTTTCCACTCTTGAAAATTTTATTAATAAATTTTTCAAATATTTTCGCTGTTGTTTTTTTCCTATCGGTTATAAACACATGTTTATATTTTTTTGACACAATTAGGACGGTCCGTTCTACATTATATGAATGTGAATGGATGTATAATTTAGATAACTTTTATTATCACCAGTACCGGATTAAGGCACGGACAAGCAAGACACCTGTCCGGGGGGGCACCAAACGCTAAAAAGCAAGAGATAATATTTTGAATAATTGTACCACTTTTCTCTTTCTAAGCTTTAACTTTATAAGGTGGCGCCAGGAAGTCTTTCTGTCCGGCAAGCAAGAAATGTTTCACTCCGGCCCTGATTATCATATAAAAATTAAAAAATGATAATGATAATAAAATAAAGAAATGACCTTAACTAACCGATTGAACTATTTTCAAGGCCAGAATCTTCATTAAACAATTAAAAAACGAATACTTATCTTCGATAATTCCTTCTTATCGATAATTATTTCACAGTTATAAGATTTCTCCACAATCTCTTCAAGAATAGTGTTGTTAACAATGTTGATAATTGAAATATAATTATGATTGAATGCGTGATTATTTTTAAAAATATTGAAGATTGCATTTGGAGTCGTAATTATTGGCCTAGATCTACAAGTTTTTAAATAATTTCCCCATAAAGCAAGAATAGAAACAGTCTCAAAATTGATATGACTGGAAATAGAATTTAAAAAAATGGGTAAAGATAGTAGATATTACCAGTCTTATAAATATTGTATGAGGAAAATGGGAGATTTAAGAAAAACGTCTGCTTTCTAATAATTTAGATACAAACTATTTGGAAAAGCGTCAACAGACGGAGAACATAAAATTTAACAAATATGGGAAAAATATAGGTACTCAAGGGCACATTATCCTGTTTTATGTTATAGCTATTTTTATTATCTTTTCCTCCTTCTCTCCAGACGGAGATTTTTCTCTCTCAACTTTTTTCCATCCCACTTTATAAAAAAGAGAAACAGGATAATCTTCCTTTTGTATTCAGGAAGTTAGGAGAGAAAAATCTTGTGGCACTATATGTCTTACAGGAGTCACCTTTAAGTTGGTAATTTTTGTTCTTCCTATAGAAATACAGCCCTTTTTTACATCCACCTTTTCTTATATTATAGATAAGTTTCAACTCCGGTTATAGCGAATATTTTACTTTTTGTAGGGATAAAATGAGTTTGCTCTCCTTGAAGAAAATGTATGGCCTCTATAGAAAGTGAAATTCATCACTAATGAAGAAAATTATACTTTGTTAATGTGCGAAATAAAAAATTTAGAACAGAGAAACAGTTCAAAATTTCTAATATTATTAATATTTAATAAAGCGAATTTCACTGAAATAATCTTGCTGTGTAATTACGAGAGTTTTTTTTCGTTTAAATAACTAAATTAGTGGCAACTAACTGATTGAAGCACAAAATTAAACTATTAGGAACTTATTATAACCAGTCTTCATTATATATCAGTCAATTCAAAAGTGATACATGTTGGTTGGAAGAAAAGAAGATTTGAACCTCTCTCAATCAAGGGTATAAAAGTCGGTATACTGACCTAATTGTTTAGTTTACTACCTGTATGTGTAAGTAGATGAGAGTGTGTTGTTATTGTTGTTAGTTTATATACAGTTTCGTCTTATCATTGGAATTTATTATTAATGCTTTCGATCGTTATTTGGAATTTTTGAAAGATTTTTCTCCAAACACGCACCAAGAAAATGAAGGTACCGACACTTACTTAATTAGTTGTTTTACTCAAAATTTAACAGTACTTTGAGAGCTTTTTAATTATATTCTCAGTGCGTCAATCGTTGATTGGTAATATAACGGCAGTTTTATTGTTAGGAATTTCAACGGTAATATCAAAGGAAAATTTTTATTCGATACGGGATTTTTTCTTCAAAAAATTAGTTTAGAAAGCGAACAAAATATTGTTCAATTTTAATTAATTTCATTATAGTGGCACCCGTTTTATGATTTCTCTACTGAAAAGTAGAATAATAAGGTTTTTTATTTTGATTTCAATTAATAACAGTGTCATCAAACAGCTTCCGGAAGGAAATTCTAGTGTTTGTTTCGAGGGTTATCGTTCGATTATTTATTGACCTAGAAAAATACCAAATCGTCCTTTCTGATAGATTTCACCGGCTTTTTTCCTATCTATTTATGTTGGTTTCATATATATTTATCTATTATCTTAACCGGGTCACATTCTAAACACTGCATTCACTTTGAAAACTGAATCAGTTTCATTTTGATTTCAGGTGTCCAGTATTTTGTTTCTGGTAACATGTACAATGGTAAATGTTGTATTAACAGAACATCCACACCATCCCAGATTTAAGGTACGTGGACCACCGATGCCACCACGTGCCCCAGCACCAGCACAATTTATGAAAAAATGGCACCAACAACCACAACAACAACAACATCCACAACAACAACAAAAACCACAACGACCACCAATCCGTTCCCGGCCTATTCCCGTTCATATGCCCAATTCTCATAAGATTCCAATGGGAATACCACCACAAGTTAATATGAATCGACCGGTAGCACCACCAGTTCGTACATTTTGGAAAAATACACAACAACCCACCTATCGACCACCATTAGAGAAACCTTATGCACCATCAGTCTTGCCAGAGAAAACGTTCTTATCATCACCGACAATCAATCTACCGGAATATGATTTTCATATACAAACAAATAATATACCGATAAATACAAAACCAATTAAACAAATCGGTGAGAAAGGTCCAATTCATACAATTCCAGCACCGAAACTAAGTCCAGCTGATAAGCCGGCAAATATTAAAGAAGTCACTCAACATCAACAATACCACCACCATCATCATCAACAACAACAACAACATATTCAGATACCAAAATCTCATCATTATCAAGTGACTGAGGTACCACCGGAAAGTGGTAACAATAAGAAACCCTATCAACAACAATTCTATGAACCACCACATGTAGTACCACCGCAACCGTCACAAAGTGTTTCATATCAAACAATAAATATTCAGCCACAAGATACAATGTTGAATGACCAACAATTGCCGTTGAATACTAAAGAATTGTATCAATTTGTTAATGTTTATCCACAACAAGAACAACAAACATTAGGAACTTATCCAGTTCCAGTACTTCAACATCCCCAACAACAACAACAACAACAACAACAGCAACAACTAGAACAACAAGAAGCTGAACTTTCACCACAATACATACAAGCTTTACTTGCACAACACCCACAACTTTTCCAAACTGAACAGAATTATGTACCACCAAGTGAATTAATAGCAGCCGATAAAATGAGTATCCAACCAGATTATCATACTTTTAATTATGAAGAACCTAGACAGAAAAATGTAAAAACTAGTTACAGTTTAGAACAACAACAACAACCAGATAATCAACAACAAGGATTATCTAGACGTGAATTAACATCATTAATCGAAGCAGCTTATAAATTAGAACCTGAATTACAAGGATCTGAAATAATTCCAACGATTGCACGACATCCTTTAGGTTCATTAGCACAATCACAATATGTTCAAAATTATTTCGGAACAACAGATGATAATAATGCTAACAGTAATAATAATAATATACAACCGGATGCGAAACCAAGTCAGACCACAATACATGAAATTGAAGAAGAAACTGAGGATAAAGACAAACCTGAAAATGATGATGATGTAGATGAGGAGAAAGAAGAAAATTCACCAGCATCATATTCTTCATTGCCCAACAAAGAAACTGCTGATGTTCTAGCATCGTTACAAGCTGCTGGGAAATTTAATAGTAATTTAGCGAAAATTCCTGCAAAATCAATTGAGAAGAATCCAATGTCGATTTATGTACCCGATACAAATGATAATAATTCACGAAAAAATCAATATGATGAACAATACGATCAAGAGTATGATGATTATTCACAGGAAGATGTAATATTGGAGGAGAATCAAAAGAATCAAGACACGTTTGGACACAGATTGAAACCAAAGAGAAGTTGAACGGGATAATAATACAGGAAAAATTGTCTTAATATTTAATTATTTCTTTTTTATTGTTGTATATTTATTTATTTTTGTTTTACGATAAATATTTAACGTTGTTATGTTAATAAAAATCTTCCACTTTATCAATGATTTTTTTTTGATCAACAATCAGGTAAAAAACACAAATTTTAGTAAGAAATACCAACTTTACGGCACTAAAAGCACGGATTAAAAGAAATAACTCAAAGGAAATATTATCTAAACTAAAGGCGACGGTTGCTTTCTTGACCGGCTGTTGAAATCTCTCGACAATTGTCCCCTTTTGGGTTAATTCTTCCAAATTATTTCACACTTGACACTGTAATTTTGAGTATTTCGAGTACCATTTCTGGTCGGAGGGATTGCTAAAGAACTTCTGCTTTGGATTTAATTACAATCACAGGTATTGGGGCTAGTTTTTATAGGTTCCCGATACCAGTCTGGATCGACTTCAATACCTCTACGTCGATAAAACGATTGCTTTATAATATTGACTCGATTAAATCGATGATCGGTTAATTCATCTTTTATTGAATCAATATCCCAACCATAAATAAAACTTGAACATTCCGGTATAAAAAATCGATCTTTCGGTGCTAATTTATAACGTTCGTTCAAATAATTCATACGACCATCTTTCTGAGTTCCACTATATAATAAATCTCTTACAGATTGATCAATTGGTTTCATAATATCTGTTATTAGATCAGGATTAGGTGCCGGTACTTGTTCTTCAACTTTTCGTACAATAGATCGATTAGTATTACGATAAGATTTAACGAGATTTTCACGTAATTGATCTTTGATTTCTTGCGGTACTTGATGGGGATTGTCTCGATTAGCTGACTCTTCTAGACGAGCTTCGTTTCGATTAAACCATTTTAAACGTGTTTCTTGTTCTTTTTCAATAGAATTCGTCCATAATTGTTGTTGATCAAATGATATTCCACGAGTTTTTCTTTTAGTTTCTGTCATTATCGTGTACTGAAATTTAACTGACAACTATTTTCTAATTAAATGATTTTAAATAATCAGTCATTAAGGATTGTTTTTTTTTTATTTGTTTTCCTACTATTTATTATAAATAAAATTATTTAAAATAATTGAAAGAGTTGAGATAAAAATACTATATATACATACTTTGGTCCTTAAATTTCTTTATCAAAAACAACTATCGTCAATAATTAGAGATAAGGCTTTTATCACAAAGCATCATGGACGGTACTTATTATCATAAGATCAATTTGAGTTATTCATGAAGGAATGTCAACAGTATAATATAAACTAAACAAATATCTAGGTACTTGAATAAATACTAATAACAAATAATACTAGGAAGGAATTCCTTTTTTTTGGACTAAATAAGTCGTTCTTCTGGTGGTGGTTTAAGTACATGATCCAATTCAACACGTGGATTACAAAATTCCTGTGCACTAGGACTGTAAGTACCTCTTGTTGCTCGTTTACTTCTAGCAACATTCACCAAAACAACCAAACCGAATATCATTGCACAAATAATAATCAATACAATTGGTATCACTATATACAATATATTGACTCCACCACTTTCATTGGCTGCCACCTGCAAAATTTTAAAACAAATTAAATAAACATGAATTTTTGAGAAAAAATAGAAAAATCCATACAATCAATTCCGAACAATTCTTTCCACTATAATTACTATGACAATTACAAATATAATCCGGCTTATCAGTACATTTTGGTATACATTCACCATGTACACATGGATTGTCTAATTCACATGGATCATCTAGATTACAAGATGGTCCACATTTGCCTTTTACATCACAAATACAACGGAATGTACCAGGTATATTCTGACAATGACCACGGCCGCAAATATCGCGTGTTTCACTGCATTCATCAATATCCATTTCACATAACGCACCAGTGTAACCTACGAGAAAATTCATTTTAATCGTACATGTCTTACTGTTAGTTCGACTGGGAAATTCGTCATTTCATGAAGTGCCAGCATAGAGGGCCACAGTCGAAAATCTTAACACCCTTCGAGATGCTACATTGTAATGGAGGGTGGAGCTACTTGCATTCAGGCCACAAGAGGTCGATTCTGCATGGAAGAGACAAAGGCAGCACGAGAGCTAAAGGAGCGGGCACTAGGGAGCAAGAAATGATATAGGACTAGGAGAGACACCTCCTGCTTATCTGAAGTAATACGTAAGTAGATCCAGGGAGCAGGAAAGGTGGCAACATAAGGAGGTTTTTGTTGGTAGATCCGAAAACAACGAAAATTCAACACTACCCAACACGGGCGGTGTCCGGTGCCTATGAAGGTTTTTCCTTTTTCTGGGGTTGTCAGCGACCTCGGCCACGCTAGGCCAGTTTTCTTTTAGGACGGAGCCACGTTGGATGAGCTTGAGGTAGTGACAAAGCACATGCTCAATAATTTCTTCCTTGTCTTTGAATTCTCGGCAGGTCGGGCTATCTTCTAGTCCGATCCGGCGTCCGCAGTGTATAATATTCGTAGGTTCTCCCAGGAAAGTGGCAGACAATATTTTGTGATCTGTTTAGGTGGTATTGGTATTGCCAGTTCCGATAGCATGCGACCAGGGAAATCTTCCCAGCGAATTGGATGAGATCTGGAACTGGTTCCTTTTATCAGGGATTATAGGACCATATGGTTTGAGGGCACCACCTCTGCCTAGCCTGTCGGCTACAGCGTCACCGAGTTACCCCGCCGTTAGCACCCTTAATTCTAGTCGAATAACTATGAACCGCTTCACGTTGTCTTACAACTGAACTTCATGAAATGACGAATTTCTTAATCGTTGTTTTATATTCACCTGTTCCACTACAATTACAATAAAATGTTGCTATATCATCAATACATACACCATTATTTTGACATGGATTTTTCCCATCAATTGTCATACAATCATCGATATTAATTTCACAAAATCTACCATCAAAACCATCTTGACATTGACAGAATGGTATCAATGATGTTGTATTACAATAACCATTTTCACAATGTTGTTTTGTACAATATGGTGTTTCACAATAAACACCTTCCATACCAGTTAAACAAATACAAGTAAAATTATGACCGGTTGTTTCATCTAAAAGCAAAAATATCGATTTAAATAACTCGAATATTAATAATCAAAATATAAAAACATACTATAGCCTGTTTTACAAGTGGAACCTTCTCTACATGGTTGATTATCGCATGTAACTAAAACCGGATCTTCACATTGTTTTCCAATGAAATTTTCCGGACATTCACAACGAAAATCACCAATTAAATCAATACAACTACCACCATTCTTACATGGGTCACTTAGACATTCGTCAATTTCAGTTTCACAACTAGAATTAAATTAAATTTTCAATAAAATAATAAAAATAATATTAATTAATAATAATTACTAGATTCCTTCAAAACCTGGTAAACATTGACATTCATATTTTGCAATTAAATCGATACAAGTTGCATTATTCTGACATTGATTATTTTCACATTCATTAATATCAATTGAACAATCATCAGCTGTATAACCTTCGGTACAATTACATTTATAAGTTTCATTGGAACTAATACAGAAACCTTGATTAAAACAATCACTATCGTAACATAGGGTACAACCATATTCTGGTCCGGAATTTGATATCAATTCAAAATAAATCGATGTATTAACATTTTCTAAATCCTCCATTTTATAAAATGGTAATAATACACCACCAATACGGACTTCACTCAAACAACCCTAAAAAATACAATAATAAAATACACCAGTATGGGACAGAATGGGACATTTTTTTCAATTACTTTGAACAAATCCGTTTTCTTATTCTGATCGACTTTATATAAAAGTGGATCTTGTGGATTAAATTCTGATATTGGATCAAACATTAATGGTGTTGTTGTCGTTGAATCACTTGTCGAAATATAACCAGTCATATTCATATCAGCACTAGCAATAATATTTTTATAATCAAATGTAATATTATCACTACCAGCTAGATAGATTGTACCATCAAGAAATATACGATTAAAATTATCTATATCAAAATCGGTAACTTCAAAATTTGGTGATTCATCCATAACCATATCTTTAAAACCACCTTTAAATATTCCATCTTTATATAGAAAATATAATGTTAACCATTGTCCTTCAAAATGATCTTTACGAAATCGTACACTATTTGCCATATTATTAATATTCCATATAATGACAACTTCATTATGATAGATAAATATAACGAAATAATCGTTTTGATTTTTTGCAAATAATATCGTACCCCAAGATCGTGTACGATATGATAATTCTAATGTATTTAATGGTATTGTATTATCAAGATGTATCGATGATAATTGGTTTAATTTATACCTTAATGGTGCTGTTTTACCTATAAATGTTGCATTTGCTAAACATTCATAACCATCATCGAGATTCCGACATTCGAAATTTGATGGACAACCTTTTAATTCACAAAATTCCACTTCAGAACAATCTTTACCTTTATAACCCAATGGACATTGACACCTATAATCGTTAAATTTATAATTAAATTACAATTTAAATAAAACACGAAAAAAAATTAACTTACATATAATCATTCCAAGTATTAACACATGTTCCACCACGGAAACATCTTGGTACATGACAAGAATCATCCGAATGGACACCTTCTAATACCACTGAATGGTTGAATGTCACTGTTCCAAAAGGCATTGGTATTTCTAAATCTTCAGCTTTTAGTGGGAAGAATTCAACAATCATTACAGAAGAACCATTACTTATCTAGTAACAGTAATACAAGTTTTATAATCAATAAAACAATAATTAGAATCGACAATTACTTGGACATCCTGTATAATTCCTTTAAAATGCACCGGTGTACCAGACACTGTTGATACAGTTGGTGCAACTAAATCAATCTTACTGATATTATTATCAACTTGTCGTGTAGGTCGTAATTGTGGTTGACCACCTAAATATAATACTTGAGCATCTAATGTACCAGTTGCTGATATTGTTTTACGAAAATATTCAGTTCCATTCAATTTCACTTGTACTAATGTTACATTTCTAATAACCTACAGTTAAAAAAAAATTAATATAATTCAAGAAAAACCTACAAAGATTTATACCTCGATTAAATGATTGTAGCCATTGTTGAGTTTTACACCACCAACTGCATAAGATTCTAATGTACCATTAAACTGGATGCTCACTAATAATTCACCACCTTCCAAACGTGCAGCAATATAAGTATCATCCATTGAATTCATTGATCGTAATTCAGAACCAAGATAAAATATTTGACCACGACGTTCACGTGTCCGGATAAACATACTAATATCAACTATCGTACGGACGGCTCGTCGGGCATAATCAGTAACATTGACAGTCACTAGGGAGTCAGTGATATTTTCATAACCAAATGTAGCTGCCGTATAATCTATAATAATAATAATAATAATAATTAAGAAATTTTATTGTATATCTATATATAAACTTACTGTATTGGCACGTATGTCCTAGATAGGGCCGTTCACACGTACAACTAAAATCCCTCCACATATCCGTACAATGTCCACCCGAATGACATGGATTCGGATTACATTGTGGTTCTCTTAAACAACCAACATCAACATTTTGAAATGTTAATAATGGTGAATCTTTATATTCTGGTAATACCCATTCACCATTAATTAATACATCTTCTGTACAACCAACTAAAAATGGTTGTCCATGTGTTAATTTTCGTAAATTTGTCGGTATACCACCAATATATGTTAATGGAAAACTAGTATATGTTGAATTATAATCATTAAATGTTATTGGATAGATTGTTTGTTCATCATTAGCTGATAGAACTAAATGACTGGAATTGATTGCAACAAATACACGTTGCCAATGACTATCATTTAAATTTGAACCAATAAATACACCTTCCCATTTATTTAATAGACTTGAATGTAAATTTAAACGTCCTCTTGATAATTCCAAAATATAATAAGTTAGACCTTTGCCTAATGCCAATAAACCATCACCTAATGTTGTTTTAAAACGGAACTGTATATCGTATCCTTCTTCACGACTTGTATTGATAATAATCAATGAATCTCCTGATAACGACATGGTACTAATTTGTTCACAGATTTGTCCATGATAACCATGTGGACAGGTACAATTAAATTTATGTATATTTTCATTGATTAGATACGGTTTACAACTACCATTATTCAAACATGGATTATCCATACAACCAGTTAATTTAACTGAACAATTTTTACCACCATACGATTGATCACATTCACAGAAATAATTAGCACGTTTATCAATACATGTACCATAGATACATGGTTTATATTTTTCACATTCATCAATATCAATTTCACAATGTTGCCCTTCAAAACCATCATCACATTCACATATATAACCATTGATTTGATCAATACAGGTGCCTTGAAAACATGGTGAACTTTCACATTCATTTATATTAATTTCACAATTTCGTCCTGTCGTTCCAGGAACACATAAACATTCATATCTAGAAATTTATCAAAACTGTAGTGATTTATTTAAAAACAGAAAAATCGAGCATTACCCAGCAGCATCAGCAAAATCGAAGGGTTTATGGAACGCTTCCGGTAGAGTTACATTCAATTTCGACACAATATATGGATGATATAAGGTCATATTTGATTTCTCTAAACATATCCCACCATACCGGCAAGGATTACTTTCACATTCATTAATATCCTCTTCACAATTCTTTCCTGAAATATTATCAAAAATTAGAAATTGTTGGTACGACAAAAGAATCAAACCTAACCGGTATATCCAGGATGGCAATTACAACGATAATCCTTAACACCATCGATACATTGTGCCCCATTGAGACAAGGATTTCCAATACAATCATCAATATTGATCTCACAATGGTAGCCCATATAGCCGGTATCATTACAATTACATGTGTAATTATTTAAACCATCTATACATTCACCACCGTTCAAACAAGGCGAAGACTACAACAACAATTATTTAATTGCAGACATTGAACTATTTGAAGTCTTTCTCTAGCGTATAACCGAAAAAAGTCCGTGCCTCGAGCGGGATTCGAACACCGCATCGCTCAATTGCCGGTTGACTTCTCCAACTATTCAATATACATAGTCCTGTATAAAAATCCAACAATTGAACAACCCATAGACACGATAAGGAAAATAACTGAAGATCGTCAGAATGTATCGATATCACAATTGGTCAGCACAGTCAACCGGCAATTGAAAGATGCGGTGTTCAAATCCCGCTCGAGGCACATACGTTTTTCGGCGCTATTCGATGGAGAAAGACTTTAATTAATTCAATATCTCCAAAATTTACTTACTTCACAATCATCAATATTGATATCACAACGTTTCCCAGTTAGACCCGGTTGACAGACACATGTATATTCATTAATACCATCAACACATGTTGATCCACTCATACATGGATTTGATTCACATTCATCAATATCAATGGAACAATCTTTACCATCATAACCCGGTGGACAAATACATTCGAAATTATTCACTTTATTCAAACACGTTGAATTATGTTGACATGGCATTGATAGACATTCATCAAAATCTAAATCACAATATAAACCAGTATATCCTGGTTTACAATAACAATCAAAACCACCATCACGATTCACACAAATACCATTATTACATACTGGACCGGCTTCTAAACATTCATCGATATCAATTTCGCAGTTTTTACCTAAAAATAATAATTATTTAATAATAAATAATCGATTATATGCCAATATACAGTTCATTTCATTCTAGTAGGTACGTAGGCCCAGTAGGGAGAGAGAACACCATTGCTGATTTTGTGTAAGTGTTGTATTCACTCCCGCCTGGACCTATTTGCGGTTATGGGCCTAGACGATTGAAAAGACCAGTATAGTATACCTGTATAGGTAGGTGGACAAGTACAGGAATGTTGTAATGCAGTTTGATTAAATGTACAAGTACCACCATTCAGACATGGTTGTTTGGCACAAATATCTAAATCAATGGTACAATTTTCTCCGGTATAACCTGGTGGACATCTACATTCACTTTTATTGATTAAATCAATACAAACTTTCCCCGGTGGACATTCAACATTAATACAATCATCAACATTAATATCACATAGATCACCTTCAAAACCTTCTTTACAAACACATTTAAATTCATGATTATTTGATATGGATGTAACACATGTAGCATTATTATGACAATTTTTAAATTCACATGCATCATATGGTTTTTCACAACGATTACCCATCCATTGATCTGTACAATTACAATAATAACCATTGATTTGATCGAAACATACACCACCATTTAGACATGGTGATGAGGTACATCCATTGATTTTAAATTGACAAAATTGGCCTAAAATAAAACAATTTAAATGGTTTAATTGTGGATTTTATAAGAGCTCGATGGAACCAAAACAAAAACACCAAAAAGCTAACAATACAAAACAAATAAAATGGAGAAAAAAATGTACTTTGTGCACTAAATGAAGAAATATTGTATGTAAACAGTGCTGTAAATTTTCAAGTACAAGTACCAGTACCGGGACTGGTACTTGTACTCCAGTACCTCAGTACTGGTACTTGAAATAACCGTTTTCTGCATACGATTACGCACGACAAAATGTTAAACAGCAAGAAAATCTAGGAATTAGCATTGATAACTGAATTCTTTAAAAGACTTGAAAGTACTGATCAAGTACTTCAGTACTCAAGTACGCGTTACTTGGTACTCAGTACGTAATACTTGGTACTTGTGCCCAAATACTTATAAAGAACTGATACGTGGTTAATTCAAGTACCAGTATCAACGTACTGAAGTACCACTACCAGCCAGTATCACGACTTGTATTTGAGAAGACTGCAGTCCTAAAATACTTAAGTACTTTACAACACTGTATATTTGACACTAAATCTTATTAGTAAAAGAGAACAACTTGCACAACTAGCTCGTTTCTCTTTTTCTAACAAGATTTAGCGTCAACGTGATCTATTGTGAGAACTCTCTATCGTCCACAATTATCTACATTCAGTGCTTTTTGTTAAACAACGAAACATCTAAAAAGTGTGTTAGAAAAGCTGGTATATACCTGTGAAACCCGGTGCACAATAACAAAAAAAGTAGTCAAATTGTTTAATACATATGGCGTTAGTAAAACAAGGACTGTTAGAATAACACAATCCCAAGTTGATATTACAGTTGATACCAGTCCACCAATCTATTGTTGGTTCACAAGTGCAGTAATAACCACTCAACTGTGAATTAGTCAACAGAAATTATTTAAACAAACGAAACAATTACATGATTTATAAATACAATAAAGCAAGCTAGCTATATTTTTTTGTCGATTTTTACATCAATTTCCTTGTAGTACAAGCGACTTGTACTTACATAGTTTCGTTTACAAGAATCGATGCATTTTTTAATATAAACATTGCAGTTTGTATGTTTATTCAGTGGATTACATATGTTGACTGGTTCACATGCATGGCCTGGTATTGTATGTAAAGCAATAAGCAACATTAAGCACAGAAATATAAAGAGAAGATACCAAATATTAATTATCATTAACTCATAGCCTAACCACCGTTGAAAAATCCAGAAAAGTTTACTGGCACCGAGTCGGGATCGAACCGGCGACCTCTTAATTTCGCGTCAAGTGCTCTGACCACTGAGCTATCGGGACGATGGTCAGAGCACTTGACGCGAAATTAAGAAGCCGCTGGTTCGATCCCGGCTCGGTGCCAGTAAACTTTTCTGGATTTTTCAATGGTGATTAGGCTATAAGTTAATGATAATTAATTTGAATTTTTTTAATAAAAATCAATTGGATTATCTTACCTGTAAAACCTGGCTGACATGTACAATTAAATCCACTTTGCCACGGTGTACATTTACCATTATTTTTACAAGGATTATTTGTACAAATATTATCAATAATTGAACAATTCGGATAGATGCCAGGATATTCTGGTTTACAAACACATGTCGGTACATCAGCATGTATTATACAATCAGCATATATATTACAATATTGTGCCGGATCACAACGTTGATGTGAATCAATTTCACAATGATTACCAGTGAATCCTTGTAAACAATGACACTCATAACCACCACCAGAGGGATGATTCTCACAAATACCTTGATTCAAGCATGGTTGAGACATACATTCATTGACAGTCTAAAAAAATTTTGTACCATTATCATGTAATTTTCTATAATTATGATAATAATACGTACATGTTGACAATTCGTTCCTTCAAATCCTGGTAAACATTGACACAAATAACCACCGTAATTATCGAAACAAATCCCTTGATTCCGACATGGATTATTGATACATTCATTGATATTATTTTCACAAAATCTGCCTTCATATCCTGTATGACTACAATCACATGTAAAACTATTATTACCATCAATACATCTACCATTATTTTTACACGAATCAATTTTACAATCATCAAAATTAATTTCACAATGTTGTCCACCAAAACCGGGTGGACATAAACATTCTAAACCACCATTATCTAAACATGTTCCACCATTTTCACATTGATTATTTTTACAGATCTGTTGTGTTCTTAATTCAGTTTCACATTGTCGTCCAGTATAATTTGGTGGACATTCACAGATATAACCATCAATTTCATGTATAATACATGTTGCACCATTTTTACATACTGGTGGATTCTTATCACATGGACTGCCAATATCAAATTCACAATTTTTACCAGTATAACGTGGTAAACATGTACATGTATAACCATTGAAACCATTATTACAAGTACCATGACGCATACATGGTTCATTCTCACAGAAATTCACCAGTGTTGTTTGTTGTGGAATACCTAAACAATTGAATCAATAATAAAAAAATTGATTGTTTAATGCCGAAAATCATTACAATTATCTTCAGGAATTGGACATTTTCCAAATTTTACATTCAATTTTGATGATATTATTGCATTATCAAATACTAATGATGGTCCTTCTAATAAACATCCATTAAATTGTGTTCCAATCAATAGAACTGAAGCACCTTCATTATATAATTCCGGACTTGTCAATAATTCACTGTGATAAGTCGAATTGGCTAACAACTGTTTGACGTAAAGAGAAGAAAAAGAATTAATAATAAGGATTCAATTATTCAATTAGGTATATGATATCCGGATTTACCTTCGATTGACCATTTACAATTAATGATACATTGCCCAATTTATATTGTAAATATACTGTATGCCATTTATTATTTAAAAAATCACCATTTATCTCGTCGGTATATTGTTTACCGGCAACTTTTGCCAAAAAAACTACACCCTGTTTGTTGGCGATCAATTCGATTTTGGTGTTGTTGTTTTGTTGTTGCGAAAATAATTTACCACCTATACAAAAATAATTATACTTTAATATATAGAATTATTTAAATATTAATTATTAAACCGTTGAAAATCTCCGAAAAAGTGCTTTCTGGCCGTGAGTTGGAATCGAACCAACGTCCTTTCGGTATCACGCCGACTGCTCTGACCAACTCATCGTCCGAGACAATGTGTATGGCTTTGGTAGCTCAGTTGATCAGAGCAGTCGGCGCTATACCGAAAGGACGTTGGTTCGATTCCAATTCGCGGCCAGAAAGCACTTTTTCGGAGATTTTCAACGGTGATATGACTTCATCGGTTTAATAAGTAATACTGATACTTTACTTTAAAATAAAAACGGTCAGTGTCATAATCAACTTTAAGTCACAGTCTAACAATAAGTCTCGAATGTGTATAAACATTTGTTTATCTCGAAACCGTGGTTGATTTGGTCTATCTCTTGTTCACATGCACTGGACTTACAAATTAGACTGTGACTTTACAAGTTAAACTTGATAATGAAATTGTCCCAAAGGAAAAATAGTATACCTGAACAAGTACGAAAACTTAATCCTGTTTGTTTTTTCAATGAAATTGTTGTCTGTAATCTTAAATACGAGGATCCATTAAAATAAGCTTCTGGTTGATTTGATGGACCCAAATTTGTTTGCATATAACTTATTACATTATTTACATACACTAATACTGAAACAATTTACATGTTTTTTAATAAATAAATAAAAAAATTGTAAAAAACAATTATTAAAAAGTTCATAGCTTGTCTATGTTAGGTAAATCCAAAAAGAAATGTAACAAATACTGATTGTTACAGTCGTGGACAAAATTATTAGGCACCCACGATGTGTGTTGGAATTGTGGGACTGTCTGTTGAAAAAATATGTTGAAATGGGATTTCACTGTATTTCAGCAAGATAAGGGTCAATGCCACATATCAAGGGCCAGTATGACATGTTCTGACGGAAAGAGGTGAACTTCTGGAATGGATACCACAAATTGCAGATCTCAACCCTATTGAGCGATTATAGGCTATGTTGGAATCGAGGGTTCGCCTCCGCACCGATGTAATACTAAAACACGAATTAGAGAAGATTCTGATGGTAGAATGGGAACAAATATCACCCTCTACATGAAAGTCATTTTGCGCTCCTTTGCCAAATTGCATTGCTGCGGTAATGCGCGCCAATAGAGGACCAACAAAATATTAAATTGCATTGTATAACTCGTCACTACAGGCGCATATTGACACTCTTATCAATTATTTCTTTTCCAGTCCAACAGGGTGCAAACTTCTAGAGGTGCCTAATAATTTTGTCCACGACTCTAGATTAATTAAGACATTTTAAATGAAACAAACAATTAATAAAAATATGTAAAAATTCGTTCTTTTTAAGACAAAATTACCAAATGTGTGCAAGTAACCGTATTTCCTGTTTGTTTTTAGTAAACGGTAAAATTTGCAACGTACATTGTACGTACAATAAAAACTTGACTCAAAATATTACATAAAGAAATAAAATTTTGGTACTGGCCTTATAGACATAAGGATATATATATATTTTTTTGGTACTATCCCTTAGTTCTAGTGGGAATGCTAATTAGGGTGAAGGGCTTTTATTGTATTTTGAAAAAAACGACATGGCCCTACCACAAACAGAATGAAACCACATGGTGAAACATTCCCAGTTTCTAAAAACGATAATTTTCTGAAATCTTCGAAATATCAGAATGTTTAATTGAACTTTAAACTATTAAACAAACAATTTAAATAAAATATTTTACCGGTTAAATAAAAGAAGGAACAACAGCTAATTATGCAATTTTTCACGTTTAAACTAACTAAAGACAATTTTAATTTTAACAAAAACATCTTACAAATAATATTATGTATGTATTATCTTTATTTAAATCTTATCTTCTACAGAGTCTCATTGGAATTATAATTGAAAATATGAAAGGAAACTTTCAGTGAAAGTAAAACTTGAAGGAGGAAAAAAAAGGAAAATAATGAGAATCATTCTCTAAACAATCATCTCTATTGTTCTACACATAAAAATTAAACGAAAATAACCGACAATGAATAGAAAAAATCAATCATTATTTGAATTATTTGAGAAGAAGATTTATGGAGCATCTTAATTGTATTTCAACAATATTCTCTATAAAGAAAATAATTTCCCATAATTATAATTAATAGTTTTCTATTTTAACAATAAGTAATTTATTTTTTCTTCAAATAGTTTATATATTTTTTTAGTTTTAAGGATATACAGTAATTTCTATTTGGAAGGCCGGATTATATAAGATTAAAAGAAAAAAAGACACGTTTTCCAACACGAGCAATTAACTGGAAAATTGAAAATCATCTACAATTTTAGTCCAGTTATTTCCTAACAAATCAATCGGATTTAGACCATAATAAATTGTATGTAACTGACTAGAATTTACAGTTTTATGTGGAATATAGAGACTTCTTGTCTTTTCGATTCATAAAAAGCATTAAATCTATTAGAAATAAGAAATATAGTGGAAACTGTAATATTCCCAATTATCTGCAAATTTCGATTATCCGTATTCCTGCATTTCCAATACATCTAACAACCACAAAACTTACAACTTACAGCACTAAATGAAGAGAATCATTTTTTTGACGATCATAATATGGCCAAGTTCACAGATTTTTTAAAAACTATTCATAAGCTAAATATTGTTACAGATCTGCTGGACCTGAAATGTTTTAAATAACCAAGAAATACAGTTTTCATTGTTTATCGAACTGTAATAATCACAACAACAGAAAATTTACAACAAAAACTGACCACAACAAATTAACAATATATATGAAACGATGTAAAAAACAATTAGGTATAAAAATAAACAGTTAAATGACTCCTATCATTGTTCATGTACGAAATACGGAAAAAATACAACTTTTTTCTGTCAAATTCCAATAACAGATCTACTAAATCAAGCACAGTACAAAAAATTTTGGTAAACAACAACACTGGGCCAAAGTTTTTTGGTCGCCCGGGTCTTGTTTGCTCAGGATTAGATTTCAGGTTGTTACAGGCTGTTTACTAACAATAAGTAAATTTCAGGTTTAGTGGCCTTTCACATGCATCTAAAGTGCGTAGTGGTTACCCTTTATCATGTTGGGCCCTAAGCTATAGCTTGGGCAGCTAGTAATACACAAAGCCCGGATTGTGTAAAGCACCGCGGGCCGGATCTAGGCCGGCACTTCTTTTGATCCGGGGCCCTAATCTATTTCGGCGAAGTGTGTCTGATTCATGAAATATGAAGTAAAAGCAACTTGTTTTAATTCATTTAATATCATTTTTGTTTTATTTAATAAGTTGGCCCGGCCTCTGACTCGAAGGCAGAATAATAATTGGGCCCCCGAACTAGGAAATGTTGCCCATGCCTGGTAGGTATAAAGGAAAAAATGTCTTCCTTTTATTATTAAAAGTAACTATATTTTCATCTCAAAAGTGGTTCGTAAGTGGTTTTAGGCAAGTTTTAGCACATGGCCCTATAGGCACTTAGTCGGTCGGTTGATTTATGTGATATTCAGTTGACTCCCATTAGTTTTAGCCAAGTTCTAGCACATGGTCCAATGGGCACTTAGCCGGTGGTGCACTGTAAGTGGTATTCGATTGACCCCCCATTAGTTTTAGCCAAGTTTTAGCACATGGCCCGATGGGCACTTAGCCGGTGGGCCAGTCCAAAACTGACAACATTAATTCTAAATAATAATAACAATTGTTGGGTCGTGCAAATTCTTTCTCTTTTCTATATTTATTCAAGTTGAGTAGTAGTACTTTTACCAAATACTTTTTAAAGAAATCTTAAAAATACGGTACATGCACAATATAATTATTGCAGATATTATAATAATTAAAATATTACTTAATTTTTTTCCTTTCAAATTAAATGAAAATAATTAAATTTTCAGCCTTGAAGGAATTGTTTGAAATTTCTATCTTAAGAATAAAAAAAAACGGTCATTGATATTACCTGAAAGACAAGCTATGACTCATAAATTAGCTAATATGCAACATAGGTGCCTATATCTATACATAATATACAAAAAATATAGGAAATAAATAGGAAATTCTACAAATATACCGATTAATAAAAAGTAAGTATATTGGATTAATTAATTAAATTAATTTGTTAAGGAAAATCCATCAAGGCGTGGGTGTTATTATTATTGTAGCAACGGTTGAAATAATGCAAATTTTCTCGAAACTCACCTAGAAAAATTGCATTCATCCAATTGAATATTTGTCCCATTTTTCCAAACTTTTTTTGCTAACTAATTGTTTAATTTATTTTGTTGATGATTTATCAATAATTAAAAAATTACAAATCAGTCATGTTTATATTAAAATCAACTTAAAAACAACACATTCTTTCACTTAAAAAAAAAACGTACACCCACCTGCGTGTGTATCACCTGTATACTGTCAAAAATAACAAACGAATAGAGTAATACACAACAAAATAAAAGCGGCACACTACAGGTTCTTGTGTGGATCAATGGATGCCCCACTATGTCGGTGGTATGTGACGTCACTTTCTGCCAAGCAGTTGTGGCGGGAACTAGTCTCAGAGAATATGACGTCATTGTTGGTCGCTTATATACTTTTGAAGGCAAGAGGGTGCTGCCTGCTCCAACATTGCTAAGAAGAAAAATGGCGTCATACGCCCTAAAACTAGTTTCCCGCCAAAACGGGAAAGTGACATCACATCGTGCCAAACTAGTGGGGATCCATCAACCCACTTAACCTAAACAGGTGAAATTCCAGTGATGCCACAACAAACAGCCAAATTTAAATCAAAAATCACTAAGTTTTGATTTGATTGAAGAGCGGGTAATTTGAAAATTTTCCAGTGGCGTCCGTCAATGTTGTTTTATACACAATTTTCGATAATAGAAAATTTTTATTGATCACTACAAATTAAATCTGCCATAAATATATAAAATTAAGTACAATTTTCTAAATATATATTATATCACAATTTAAATTTGCTAAAATTCAACTAAATCAACCGTTTCCTCAAGAGACAAAGTACAATTGCCAAAAATATTGAACAAAACAAACATAGATAGGATGATAATAGTAATAATAAGTATATTTAAGCACATAAAGTATAATTGACTAGATAGTTAGCAAGAAAAGAAAATAGAATAGACACAGAATAGAATGAACTTTTTTATATTTTGTTCAATCATATTGGCACAATCTTCCGTTTCTGTTTCCTTGTATTTTAATAGATATGTTGCATAAATCACACGAATCGGTGTTCCTCACAAAACGAGCAAAAGAATAAAAACACAACTGAAAACAGTTCAATAATATTCTGTGTGTATGAGTATTATTCATTAATTAAAACGTAATACTGTAATAATGCTAATGGTGCTTCGTTTCTATTACTATTATTATTCTCCGGGCCAGTTTCCTAATGACTTTATATAAAGTCACATTCTCAATACATAGCTCTGTCGGAATATTCACATACATTTGACTTAGAATGTGACTTGATCAATTAGAGTCACTATGAAACTGGCCCTATTTTTTTTTTTTTTAGTGCTTATTTATTAATACTACTAATAATAATAATTATCGGGTGCCAATTTTCAACTCGTGATTTATCTAACAAATGATTAAAATTATTTTCGATTGATAACAATGGAACGTAGATCGGTGATTGGATCGGCAATACCTAACAAACTACTACATTTTAGATAGTGTCATCTAATCAACGAATTACGTCCAATAGTCTCAAATAATTTTTAACCATCTGTTATATAATATAAATTTTATATATTTCTACTTATTTTTAGGCCCAATATTACCGATCAAATTTAAAAACAATTAGACAACAGTTTAGACCAGCACCAGTACCATAATATTAAACAATTTTCTCTTGAGTATGTTGTAAACTGGAACAATAATGCAACATCAATACTGATAAACCATGTACTTTAGCATCAGCTTGTCCCATCAGGAAAGCTAATTTGGTCTTTTCAGCTTCTGATTCTTCAGTACTCATCTGTTTTGATAGTTCCATGTGTTCAAGTGTTACCGAATCTAAACTTTTCTTCAATTCAGCCATCTATCAAATAATTAATAATTAGTTAATTGATTAATTACACCCAATATTCACTTACAATTAGGTTGATTTTTTCGACACGTTCTTCATGTGGCATATGAACATATAATTGTTTACCAGTTTCTTTGGCAACATCCATTAATGTTTCATCTTGTGGACATAGCATGACTTGTTCCAATAAACGATTAACACTATCAGCAGCTTCATTAATTGATAAACGTTGTATATCATCTAATATTGTTGGACATAATAGAAATGGATTTGTTATATTTGTTATGGATTGTTTACGACTTGGTGTACGTTGTGGTGATGGTGGTAAACTTTTTGATAGATTTGTTGATGAATATGAACCTGGTATTGTTAAATTATTAACACTATTTACACGTTTCATATCAATATTATCAAAATTTGTATCATCATCGATAATTTCAGTCATTGTTATTTCAGGTTGTTGTTGGACTGTTTCGGTTTTGGTTTCAATTGGTATACATCCAGTACTCATTTGACATTTAACAATACATTTTTTATGACAACATAAACCACAATCTCGACATTGGACTGCATCTTTCAACCAAATCTAAAATTACAACAACAATAACGTATGTCGATTCGTTATACATCTGTTACATAGTATCTATGAAATTGCCATAGATGGCGCTATTACTGTAGATGCTAAGACACAGTATCTATGAAATCTCCACAGATGGCGCTATTACTGTAGATGCTAAGACACAGTATCTATGAAATCTCCACAGATGGCGCTATAAGGGTAGAAGCTAAGACATACCTTTTTCGAACAGAAATCACAATGTGTAGTCCGATGGAATTGTGTACGAATAAAATCATGTTTTGATGATGTTGTTGTAGTCGATGGATGATTCTCTTCAGTTTTGTTATCAGGATCGGTTACTATTGTTGACATTTTACGTTTCAATTCAATATCATCATCATGATTCCACATGAATGATAATAGAACATCACCATAACAGAAAACATGTTCAAATCCTGAATGAGACATTAAAGGGTGTGTTTGGCTGTAATCCAGAAAAATCGCTTAATTTAAAAGTACTGATAATATCAATTATAACAAACCTGTTTGGTTGTGTATAGGTTGGTGGTAAAAATGAATAAGTTCTCATATAATGTCCTAAAACACTATTACAACATTCATTTAAAATATGACTGATCGGTATATTAATATATCCTAATAATATATTTTTATCATTATCTAGTACAGTACCCCATACATTGATATTAAGATATTTTAAGCCATCTTTTAGATTAAATTGAAAATCATCATTTAGTAATAATACTGGATTTGGTGTTAATTCTTTACTACGTATCACTTCAATTATATCAATATCGATATTTTCTGAATCACTACTACGTACAATTTCCGGTAATTCAGAAATTGAATGTTTCATTGATGATAAATTGATCGCCGGTATTGTACTTGAATGTTGTTGTTGTTGTTGTTTGAAAGTTGTATGTTGTGGTGTACCTGGTGTGCTTGAATTTGGTGTATTTTTTGTACTATTATCATTTGAAGGTGATGTTGTTGTTGTTACCGGTTTCTCTGTTACTGATATTTTCCGTTTACGTAAACTAAAATTACCAATTGTTTGAGCAAATTTCGATACATTCTCATTAGTTGCTATAATTTTTTGCATCTTATCAGGATTTTTAATTTTCTCTAAATTTGCTAGACATTTCGATTTCTTCGTTAATTCCGATAAACTACCAGTTGTTGTTAATGGTGGAGGTGGTGGTGGAGTAGGAGATGTTTCTTTCTTATCAACAATCACGAAATTATCTGGATCAGTTGAATTTAAATCTAGCTCATCACCACCACCGCCACCACTACCATTACCACTGATATCAAGACTTGATATTTTATTGAAATTCTCAATTTTATTATTATCTTGATATTTATTTTTAATAATATGAATATCTGATCTACGTTCAACACGTAATGTTATATTAGTTGATGAGATGGATTTTATAAATTTTGCTACTTGTGGTACTGTTGTAACGGGACGATTTTCAACAGCTAAAACAATATCACCAGCTTTTAGACCAGATTTTGATGCACAACTATGCGGTGATATACTATCAATTATAACAAAATTTTGTTCTTGTCGAAAAATCACACCTAATTGAGCTTGTCGTAACTTGATCATAGTTATTTCCAATACAATATAAATCTTATCATCACGCTGATAAAGGCAGATCCATGGTACAGTATCTATAAACATTTTTTAAAATTAATTAAAAGAAAAACTAACGGCCTTCGCACACCATGGCGGAAACGTCCGCCACGTCAGTCACGTCCAAAATTAAAAGCATTGTGCCTAATGGGAGTCTCGAATTGAGACGAGTTCGTCCGACCCACCTCGATTGCCATAAGAACCAATTATAGACGTGACTGATGTGACGGACGTTTCCGAAGTAGTGTGCGGAGGCCCTAACCGTTCATGTTAGAAATTAGAGAACATGATTTAAAATATACTGACCAACAGATATCGTACAATAGATATTTTGAATTGTAGCCGGAATATCTAAACGAGTTATTTCAACACAAGTAACTTCCAACTGGCCTTGTGGAACGATTTCGTTATCTTCAATGTCGAGTTGGCTTGGATCCGTTTTAACAAAGAATGGTTTATAACTAACCAACAAAAAAAATAAATCATTTTTCATAAAATAATAATAGCATGCTCGACAGTCACTCCGGTTTGAAACGATTTAAGAATATACGGTAACGGCAAATCCTATCAGAAAAAGAAAGCAATTTATACATAGGCTCTCCTTTTCTAACAGGATTTAGCGTTAACATTTGTCTTATGGTTAGTGTATGTTCTGCGAAACGTCCAACAATCAGTGGTCCACTCTTAGTTGATCGTTCGTTCATCCAAACTCGGACACGATTCAACTAAAGCTGGACCACTTGTATTATATTGTTAGGACAGTTTCAGACCAATTTTTGAGCGACTATCGAACATTGGTGTTATAATCAAATAATAAATTACCGAATTTTATAATTTGGTAATGTATGTTTCCTGCGAATTGCCTTTTTAATTTGATTTACAATCAAATTTGTTATATTCGATTGTAATTGCCGGCCTTGAAAATGAGATTCTACAGCCAATTCCATTATGGGTTCATTATAAAAACTAAACGACCAATGTGTATATGGATGTCTTGTAAATTGAAGTCTTGCCAAGCCACAAACTTTCTTGACTACATTTAGAAAAATTCCAATCAAACCATTAGAAACAGACTAACTAATTAGTGTATAAATAACAGTCTAAACAGCAGGAGAGCTAAAGAGAGGCGCCGAACAGGCAACAGTTACAGCAGATTACAGGATTACTAACTGGACACTGTGGTCTGAGAAAACATCCTCTATGTAGGGCCTGTGAAGTGGAAGATGAAACTTCACTTCACATTTTATGTCACTGTGAAGTGCTAAAGGACCTCAAAGCTTGGCATCTAGGGGATGACTATCTAACCCCTAGATATATCAGAAATACTGCCTCTACTAAAATACTGGATTTCATTAAAGGCCTATTGAGGGTTTGATAACTGGTGTACCAAAAGCCTTAAAGGCTGCAGTCCAGTGGGACTTGCACCACAGCCCCATTGTGATTATTAGACTGTTATTTATCTAAAATTGTTGCAACTATATTTACCTGTAATTGACAAATAGGCCGTTTTGCCGAATTTCATTTTAGCATCAATACTCAATAAAAAATTGCCAGTATATTCGAGATCTAAACATAAACTTACAGTATCTATATGACCTTCTTTCTTATCCAATTTAACTTCTTCAATACTAACATCTTTGATATGCGGAAATTGACTACCTAAGTTCATATCTTTGATCTACAAAAATTTTGATATTATTACTTGTTGTTCAACAATAAGGATAATTGGACTATTTTCTAGAAGAGGAATACATGAAAAGCTATTCTATTTGATCGAAAATGGCTCAATTAAAGGATGAATTTTTAATATACAAACATTGATTGTTTCGAAAAACTTCCCAATTGTAGTCTTCGTTAACAATTCATCAAATTCTAAACTAAGTTTTTTATATAACCATCTTTTTATTGATTCAGAATGGCGTAATTCATGGAATAAAAACTGTAAAATCAAACTAATTGGTAAACTTGATGTATACGATTTGTCATTGATATCTTCGGTTTCTAAATGTTTCTTTAAAGACTACAATGAAACAATATATTAGTGTTATCATCAAAAAATATGAATCTTTTACTATTCTTACCTCTGGTAAACTATAACTGACAGTCGTACTTAATGGTTCAGGTGCTTTAACAATAGGACTCGTTTTAAAATAACAATACAACACATAATACTGTATAGCCAATGTAACAATAATACCAACAAAAAATGATACCATTATCATAAATAAAATTGAAAATATATCCATTTCGAATAGGATCTTCTTTTATACAAAAAAATATCACAATATCTATTAGACCGATTGTGGAATGTTGATAGGATTAGCACGATTAGAATCGTGCCAATTTATTATTAGTCAACATTATTATTATTTAGGAAAATCTATTTTCTAAATCATTAGAATCTTACTGAATCACTTCACACACAAATATAGAGAGAGATTAATAACAAAAAAATTATAAAAAGTTAATGAACTGATGACATTATTGACATTTTCAAGATATTTGAGGTTATGATTTTTTTCGTCAAGTTGGTCACCTTGACCAATCAAACAAATAAATAATCGACACGAAAATTAAGAAAAACACCAAAATTAACAACATTACTCACAAAACATCCAATACATGGCTGTAATTAATTATAGTTTTTTGAAAAAATGTAGTTTTTATGTAAAATAATTTATTAAAATTCATTATTATTATTATCTATCAAGTTGATTATTTGTTTGGTCTGGCACATATGTCAACTTGTAAACGTCATTTTTAAAATTCAAATTTCTAACCTATTTCTCGACTGGATTACTGTTAAATACGAATCAAGTTTTTCCTTTAATTAATCAATTAATTAATTAATTATTTAGATAATTAATTAGAATTTGGGTTATTTTGGTTAAAAGACGAAACAATAATGTCGGAAGGTGAAAAAGTGGTGAAAAAACGCCGTTCTCTATTTGGCGAGTTGACTCAAACCGGTATTTCTTCAATTAAAATTGTTTTTCTATTTTAATTATTATTAAAAATTTTTTTCCCAAATAATACTTAGAATCTGGCTTGTATACCGTTAAATATCCACCCGATTATGGTGAGAAACTGGTAACAGAGATTGAAAAATGGAAACAATTACATGATGAGTTTATGGAGAATATGAAATTGTAAAAATTACAATTAAACAATTTAAATTATTTGTAATGTGATTTTGTTGTTAAAGGGAAAGGGAACGTATTCTAAGTTCACATTTAGAAATCACTGGAACCGATCTGAACCGAATGGATGAGAGAATTCGTAAACTTCTATTAGAATTCCCAGATTTGGAAGATTTCAAGAGTCTAACAGAAAAATTCCTGGTACAACAAAACATATTGATAGATATGAAGAAAACTTATAGAAAATGTTTGGAAGAAGCCCAAGACATCATAAATTATCGTCAGGAAAAGAAACAAAATAAATGATTTCAATTTAATTCAATTCCTAATTATTTATGTTTACTACTCAAATTTAAATATTGTTTCTTATATAATTTTCGTTCCTCTTTGGCAATAAATTCTTTTCGTATTTCACTCGATCGTAATTTCAATATTAATTCAATTTTATCGACAATTTCTTGGGCTGTCTTATGATCAGCTTCGAATTCGTAACTTTTAAAACTAGTCGATGATTTTAATGGTGATGCAGACACTGTAAAACAATCAATCAATCAATACATAATACAATTAATTAATTAATTACCATTATCTGGATTCATATTATAGGAATGTGTATAAACAATTTTGAAGACAGTTCTCGTTGTTCTTGTATCAATAATTTCACAACAAGCTATCGTATCCATATGATGACTAATTGGTTTCTGTTTAACTAAGATAAATTTCGAATTGTGTTGTATTGGATCAATTTCAATCTTTTCCCCACTAATACCTAAATGTATCTCAACTTTACTCAATTTATTCACCATAAAAACACGATACGATCGATATAATGGTGCTTCCATTTCTTTATTATGTATATCCATTAATTGGAGATCAGTCGATATTTGTCGTTCCTGGTCTAATTTAGCTTGATCTATAATTAACATATAATTATTATTACTTGAAGTAACGATAACGTGGACCCACAAATACCTCTTAGTTTCTTATCATCTTCGATCGGTTCATGTATTGCCACCGTATCAGTTTGATCGAATGTAACAAATTTCGATGGATCATTATGTTCAACTAAACCTAAACATATAAAACCGAATTTAGCGATATTTTCACGTGGATCTAAACATGGAAAATCACGATCGACTTCACCATCTTCTTCAGTTATATATAAACCATAATTGATGACCGGTTTCCATTGACGATCTTCATAATTTGTGCTACATTTTAATAATATTAAACCTATCAAGTCTTGTATACGGGCAGTTACAATACACGATATAGGCATTGGATAGTTTCTTTGATTCTCTGGCAACATTGTTATAAATATACGATATTTTTTCGTTGGTATATTCACTTGTCCACTACCATCAAATTTAGCATATTCTATATATGGATTTGTTGGTAGTTTTGTATATTGTTTAAAAATTGTTGTAAATAATGATTTATGTTTAATATTGTTTTTTTCTGTCGATTTTATATCTTTTTTAACAAACATCTCATCTAATTGTTCTTGGGGTACTGGTGTTTTTGACATTTCCCATTTTATATGTTTCATACGACTATTCTTCTTCCGAGCTTGTTCCAATTTTTCTAAACGTGCCACCGTATTCGAACGACAACGTACAACAAAATCCATATCTAATTGTAAATCATAAGATTCATGCGACATATCATCATCATCATCATCAGCTTCACTATCATCCTCATCTGGATAGAAATCATATGTTTGTTTTAAATGTTTACGAACACCATCTTCACCGGCCATAATCAATTCACAAGTACCTTTAATCAATTAATTATTAGTACTGTAACGATTCGATTATCCGGATTATCCATGTCTGGATAATCGACAATACCTGTATCATCAGTAGATATAAATGAATTCTTTATATGCGATAATAACCAATATTTATTATCATATAGTGCCATTTTTAACTATAATTTATTTATTATTAATTAATTAATTAAATTAATATTTACAAATTCGATTATTTCTCAACATAACCTCAATAATTGCAACCAGACAAAACATCAAGAATACTAAACTGTAGAAGGATTGCTTGATGCCTATGCTGCAATGTTAAATCGGTTAGACTGGATA
>JAZBHA010000753.1:2016-44681 GCA_037464855.1 Iselma pallidipennis
TAATACGGAGAACACAAATAACTAGTGAAAGAATTTCCATTGCAATTTAGAAATTATTTCATTATTTTGTTGATTAATAATACGAATTTAGATTAATTGATATAGCAGACGATGACGCCTTTAATTGAAATGTTTATATATTAAAATTGTGTCTTTCCTGGAATTTAATATAGAAGCAGATGTTCTAAATATGCAAAGATTGAGGAAAAATTGAGGAAATAGTGGAAAAATGTAGTCGAAACGGCGCCAAGTTTTTTTTTAGAAAATTTCTATAATTTTTACACATTGTTGTGTAATTCTTTCATTCGTTTCCATTAGATTACCTGATTTCATTGCTTTTTTTCTTTGTTGTTGTTGATGTAAATTGTGATAATTGTCACGTAATGATTACACGAACTTGTTGTATTATTCACGATAATAACAACATGAAAGCGAGGGAAAAAAAGAACGGAAATCACATTCCAATATGTTTTATGTGTTCATTATTGCATGACGAAGAGTTGTTGTTGTTGTCCTCAACCGTAATACTTTTTTTAGATCAATGTTTGGATTTGGGTAAAGCATCACAAGATGATAATGAACCGGTGAAAGGTCAAATCATAATTTCATTATTGTCACGAGATGGTCCATGTGGAGCAACACCATTAGCTGTTGTTGGTCCTTTAGGTGAATTACGTGGACCTTCAACTAATGGTAGTGGTGGTAATGATCATGAAAATGGTAGTAGTGGTGGTGGTAGTGGTGATGATGTTTTACCACCTGGATGGGAGGAAAGACGTACAACAAATGGACGACTTTATTATGTTAATCATTTAACAAGATCAACACAATGGGTGAAACCGAATCTAACAAATAATAAAAATCGTATTACTACTAGATCATCAAGACAACAGAATTCTAATGATAATAATAATTGTAATAATAATATTGATGATATTAAGTAAGTGTGTTATTTTTAATTATTATCTATTTATTGTTTAAATTAGTCATTGTTTTAGTAATTCGAATGTTGCCGTTACGACGAATCAAGAAATTGTTGTTAATAATAATACGGGTGAATCATCAACATCACCATCATCACCATTGGTTAGTCCACAGAAAGAAACATTACCACAAATTCAAGAAATACGAACTAATTATCAAACAGTATCATCACCAATATCAACATCAGTTGTAGTACCGGCACCAAATAATATTAGTTGTAATGTACCTACAACAACAAATAATTTATCGAATAGTCTAAGTATAATTACAACAACAACAACAACATCACCAACAACTACAACAACACCGATTACTATTGCTACAACAATAAATGATAATGCAAGTCCACAACGACCAGTATCGACAAGAGAACGTCGACAAAGAAGTAATGAAGAACGTCAACGTGATAATGGTAGTAATAATAGAAGACGATCAGGTAGAAATAGGAATTCAATACAATCACATGGGCAAGGACAACAAGGAAGTAGTAGTAGTGGTATACAACAGGCTAGTAAGCTTGATTTACCTCCAGGATATGGTTAGTTTTCATATATCTAGTTTTTATATATTAAGTCATACATTTTTTTTTGAATTGTAGAATTGAGAACAACTCAACAGGGTCAAGTGTACTTCTTCCATGTACCAACAGGAGTGTCAACTTGGCATGATCCTAGGATACCTAAAGATTTAGCAGCATTAAGTTTAGCTCTAGATCATTTAGGACCTTTACCACCTGGTTGGGAGATGCGACAAACACAATCAGGACGAGTAATTATTTATTTTATATTTATATTTTAATTTTCTATAATTTTTATATTTATTTTTAGATCTATTTTGTTGATCATAATAATCGAACAACTCAATTTACTGATCCACGTTTAAATACACAAATTTTGAATAATATTCTACGTCGTGTAAATGCAAATGGTACAACAGCAACAACTACAACAACAACAACGACAATAACCCCAAAACCAACAATAACAACAACACCTGTGGCTACAACATCAACAACAACAACAACAACAGCAACGACTACTACAACAACATCTACAGCAGTCCCACAAAATCCTGCCCCATTATCACCACGTACCAGACAAGATGATTTACCACAAGGTCTATTAAATGATAATGGTGAACATTTACCAAAATATCGTCGTGATTTAGTAGCAAAATTGAAAGTATTACGTGCTGAATTACAAGCATTACAACCACAAAGTGGACATTGTCGTTTAGAAGTATCCCGACATGAAGTATTTGAAGAAAGTTATCGTTTAATAATGAAAATGCGTCCGAAAGATATGCGTAAACGATTAATGGTTAAATTTAAAGGTGAAGAAGGTTTAGATTATGGTGGTGTTGCACGAGAATGGTTACATTTATTATCCAGAGAAATGCTCAATCCACATTATGGTTTATTTCAATATAGTCGTGATGATCATTATACATTACAAATTAATCCAGATTCATCTGTTAATCCAGTACATTTATCGTATTTTCATTTTGTTGGACGTATATTAGGGATTGCTGTTTTCCATAATCATCAATTGGAAGGTGGTTTTACATTACCATTCTATAAACAATTGTTGAATAAACCGATTACATTACAAGATATTGAAGGGGTTGATCCGGAACTACATCGAAGTTTAACTTGGATGTTGTAAGTTTTTCAAATTTTTTTTATTAAATTACTATTAATTTATGTTGTTGTTGTTTTAGGGAGAATAATATTGATGGTGTACTTGATACAACCTTCTCTGTTGAAAATAATAGTTTTGGTGTTGTTAAAGTACACGAATTAAAACCGGGTGGTGCTTCAATACCAGTTACAGAAGATAATAAACGTGAATATGTTAAATTGTATGTAAATTATCGTTTTATGCGTGGTATTGAACAACAATTCCTGGCATTACAGAAAGGTTTTACTGAACTAATACCATCATCATTATTACGTCCATTTGATGAACGTGAATTAGAATTAGTGATTAGTGGTATTGGTTCAATTGATATAGCTGATTGGCGTTCACATACACGTTTAAAACATTGTACACCGGATACACCAGTAGTACAATGGTTTTGGCAATGTGTTGAATCGTATAGTGAAGAGATGCGTGCACGTTTATTACAATTTGTTACTGGTTCATCACGTGTCCCATTACAAGGTTTCAAAGCATTACAAGGTAGTACCGGTGCTGCTGGGCCACGTCTATTCACTATACATTGTGTTGATTGTTCACCACAAAATCTACCAAAAGCTCATACATGTTTCAATCGTATCGATATACCACCATATGAAAACTATCAAATATTAGCTGATAAATTGACGCAAGCTGTTGAAGAAACTTGCGGATTTGCTGTGGAATGAATTTGTTATTTGTTTATGGATTTAACTATTTTTTATCTAGAGGTATTTTACTATTATTATCACTATTATTTCGGTGGGATGGTCAAAGACTGGGATAGTGCCTTTGCTGCATGTTATTATTATTATTAGTAAAAATTTCACAAGTGCCTAAATGCTAGTCAATCACGCGTTCTTATTTCTTTAGAAAAAACAGAGGGACAACAAAGAGCACTCTAAAATTGTTAAAAGGAGCTTATTGGAATTTTGAACCAGTGACACACATACATATTTTCGAGATCTTTTCACATGATTTTCTCCTTTTTTAGGAAACATAAACAAACAATTAACACTGTACCGTGATAATTTCTATCATCTGAATGTTGTTTGTTGATAATATTTATTCAAAAATTAATATCAGATGACCACAAAGTGCTTTAAATGGGCGAATTTATTTAATTAAATTAAGTAGAAGAAGAAGAAAAAAAGACAAATTCAATCAATGTTTGTGATTTTTTTTGTTTAAAAATGTAAATATCTTTTTTTTTGTATAGATTTGAACTGAATTTTTTGATTGAATTTATTATTATAAAACAATCAATTATTGTGATTTAAATTTCAAATATTTTTTTTAAAATGTGTATATAGGAATATCTTTGGAAAAATCTATCCCCTTTTTTATTGCACATCTGTTTTGTTAACTATTTTCTAGTTTAAAAACAATTCTAGCAATAATTTTCCCTTTTTTTGCAAATTCTAATAATTCTATTGTTTCACCAATCTTTGAAGCATTTATTAACTAATCATGTTAATAATTATTATTATTTTTCTCTAATTGAAGTTGGGTGGGAAGGAGAGGAGAGAGGAATAAAGAAAAGTGTGGAAAATTAGCACTTTATCATATCGAGAAAAAAAATACTCTTGGATTTTGTAAATATTTAAAGACTTGTTTGTTCAGTTGATGATTACGTAATAGTTTAACGTCTATTAAATGATTAGTGATAATTTAATTGTGGTGTACTTGTTAAGATTTATTTGTATATTTGAGTATTGAGAAGAACCTATATATATTTTAAAATATTTTATAATCGATTATTTTTATTGTGATAACACACCTTATCATTGTTACATCCATCCTTAACTATCCCTATCTACAGAATGGGCTATGTTCGACCCCCCAATTCCCCACTCAAAAGGCGGGAAATTGCGTCACTTTTTCCACCAAACGATTCTCAATTGAAAGGGTGCTTATACCTCTAACAGACAGAGGGCACTACTTATTTTGAGTATTATAAGGTGGCGCCATCTAGATGATAGAAGTATAAGCGCCCGATGAATTCAAATGGTTCAAAACCAGAATCGTTTGGTGGTAGAAAAAGTGACACAACATGGCCCATTTATATAATATTTACACAAGTCTTAGGTAACACAGGACTGGCCCATACAAAAAATCGACCCACTATCAATCTTATCAATTCCTTAAACGAAATAATACAACAATCGACCCACATACAAGTGGTAGATTCATCAAAATTAGTTGAGCGGATGATTGAGTTGTGGTCGTGGTGGTTGTTATTGGGGTTGATCGGGGTGGTTGTATTGATGATATTGATGATGAAATGATTGGTACTTGTGTCGATTCATGATAATTATAATTTTCATCGTTAATATAACTTTTCCCGCCGATATTTGCTGAAATTAATCGAAAATTGATCTCATTCATATTGAAATTTGAATAAATGAATCGATTCAAACGATTAACTACAACGGTGAGATTGCCACGATTATCGAATGTAAATGAATTTGGCCATTCAATGAATTTCTGGTCTTGTGCAATTAATTTCTGTTCTGTTTGGAAATTCGTATGACTATCCCAACGACCGATACCATTCAATTCCAATAGACCATAGTAGAGTATACCTTGATTATCCATTAACATACCAACACTTTGTGATGGTTTTACACCAACATCCCGTATAAATCGATCATAGTTTTGTTGGGTTCTCAATAGGTTTTCATTACGTAGTAATGTTGTATTGATTGAATATAAATGTTTACTGGATATAGGTGAGAAGTAGACTTCACGATCTTCATTTACAACAATATTCTCGTTACTTGTATGGACACGTGGACCTAGAGCAATACCAGCTAGATTGATTGGTGCGGTGATTGTTATACCATTGACGTTGAAACTTCTGATTGATTGATCGGCGAACATTGAACGTGCCCGCCGGATTTTCCATGAACGGTTCTCCCTCACCGAATACACGATAATGCCTGGAAACAGCCGGATTTTGCGTCAGTCACTTGTTAAATCTACACGAAGAGATTTGCCTCTCCTAACTGTCATTTTGATGGGACGAAGTTAGGAGAGACAAATCTCAGCACCCTTACCTGGATCTGTGGCACTGTTATCAGTAATATAAGCATACCCACTATCAGTATTATCAACAACTAGATCATACAAAAAACTACTATTTTTCATGGCAATCTCCTCCGGGAAATTATAAACAACACTTGTACGATTCTCGTGAATATTATAAATGACCAGTTTCGGTGGACATCTACTAATAGCACCAGTTAATGTATTTATACGTCCACCATCAATAATCCATATTTGTCCTTTTGTATCAATTTCAATATTCTGTACATTTTGTAAATTATTACAATCAACACCATTATCGATTGAATTCATTGCCCATGATGGATATGGTTCTAGGTTGGGTGATGGGTCATTATTGAAAAATTCACTTGGTATACGTGCCAATGTTACCGGTACACCATTTTTCATTCGTGGTAATGTTATATAATAGAAACCATCGAAATATTTCATACCAGCAATTAGAATATTTGTTGGTATATATTGTTGGGTTTCTATGGCTGTTTTATATATAGATTCATCGGGCCATGTAAAATTTATATAGCGCCAATGTCGAATTTCTTGAAAACGGACATTTTCACCATTCGTCTCGATTGTTAGGAAAAATACCAGGAAAATTGCGAGAATTTCCCGCATTTTGTTAAAATTATTTTGAAGAAAGACGACCGAAACAACAAACAACAATACAACAAACACTCTTTACAAACAACAAGTCAAGTTCAAACTAACTGGTGGGTTGGGTAAGACGTGTTGTTTTATAGGAAATAGAGGAGGACTTATTAAATATGTGCTAAAAAATGACGACTGACTCAATCGGTGATTAATAATAATAATAATAATAATAATGCGACGTTTAGTATATTTATATTGTTTATGTATGCAGGATGCGATTCTTCAAATGTTAGGGTATTTATACACGGGGCCTTGTCTTTCCAAAAACAGGTGCCTCTTTGTTTGCCGAGAGAGAAGGGACGAAGTCGGGAGAGAAACATCTGTACGTGCATACGCACCTTTAGACTATTATTGGAAATCATGACCAATTTTTGACGATGTGACTGTACATGATGTGGATCGAAATCTCTCCATCACTTTGGAAGACAGTTATGGCGGGAAAGTGCTTTTCGAGTGTATGGCTTCAAAGAGCCTGGTCAAAAGTGACGACACATTGTTCCAAAGTATTAGGGTAGACTTCGACCCATTATCGAAGAGCTCAAAGTAGTTTCCCTCTAAAATTATTAGTTCTTGCACAACTCCAGGTGCAAATTGGAGTGTTAATAAACCAAAAACGAACGAAAAACATGTTGAAATTATGTATTTTTTCTATGTTAACAACAACAGTAATAACAATCTAAAGAAAATTCAAGAACATTATGGGCGTGAAGTCACGATATTCCTGCACAATTATTTTTACCAATTGTAGAGATTGTTTGAAGGAGTTTTGTTTTTTTGCAATTAGTAGACAACAAACAATTTAGATTTTTCGCGCACACAGAACAGGTTTAAATAGTAGTGTTTTTTTTTTTGGTTTCATCTAATTAAGAATATAAATTTCCATTCATTAAATATACACAAAATCTATCGGTTTTATTGATTTTTGCTTGAATCAGGTAGCTGAAATTTTCGTAACAATTTCACGATGTTTTGCGGCCTTGCGGGAAACCATCAGATTTCCCCACATGTTAATTGTATTATTTTATTGTTTTTTTTTCTACATACATCGTTAAGGTCATAATTGTATAAAACAATCACATACTTATTACTTAGGAATTACTTTTTGTGTACAAGAACTTGAACTCAATTTACAAAAATTGGGGTTTTCTTGCCTATTCGTCTCCTCATTTTTGCCATTATTCTTGTTATTTTTTGACTAAAAATAAAAATGACAAACAATAAATATACGTATATGGATAGATCTACCTATTTATCACCTTTGTGTGATGGACAAACTCATAGAAAATACATAATTCCAAGGCTGTTATGTTGCGCTATTATTATTGTTATTATTAATTACATTATTCCGTGGTATTTTATCAAATTGGCATAAAATTTTATGGTTGTTAGTTGATTGATAAGAAAATGAGAAATCAATTTTTCTGGTGCAATATAAACTGATTACAATAACAATAAAGACATCATCACAGAGCAAAAAAAAAATAAGAAGTGGATCTAGTACTATCCTCAACCCTTGATCTTTAGTTTTTATTGGTATTAACCTTCGATAAAAGGACTATAACAAGTCCTTAAACCGTCTAATAATAGCAAATGGAGACAATAAGTAATAACCGGTATAAACGAGTCTTTGCTTCTTTGCATTTTCATTTATGTGTGGTATTTTATAACAATTGTTGCAAAAAAAAGGGGGAATTAATGTCTAAAATATGAGCAATGATGCGATAATCAGTGATTCATGAAACAGAAAAATCGTACAATTTAAATGTTAGTTGCATAGTCGGACAAATAACAGCCAAACTAATAGGAAAATTGAATGGAAATTGATTTTTTTATCAACGTGAAAACTCTTGTGAAAAACCCTTAATTAACGAATTTTCACCTGATTATCCTGATTTTACTACTGTAGCAACGTACTTTATCTTTATTAATTAACGTAAATACGTGCCGTATCAATTTTTTCCGTTAACGGATCAATAGATCTCCACTAGGCTGGTGGAATATGACGTCATTTCGTGGCGGGAAAATACTTGTAGAGATATCCGAGCAACAAACCGGTTTTTCTACGAGAGCGCTTAGACTTTTGACACCTAGAGGGTACTGTCTGTACTCACAATCAGCATAGAATGACAATGCTAAGAACAGCTCCCTCTAGACAAAATCCTACCAATCTGTGGAGAATGACGTCATAGTTTTCCAAACTAATGGGGATCTATCCGATCCATTAGCCGCATTTGTATTGCCGGTAACAACAATACACGTGTGTGAATCTTTGGTTGCCTAACTTTCAGCGGTTAATTTGAAATTCTGTTGAATTAATATATCAATCAAATAATTCCATAAATTACCATCCGTTTGTTTTTCCAATATTTATCACAGTATTATCAATAAATGTAATAAATATTTTTCGTCTGTATGTCAACTTATTTTTTTATAGATAGGTGTTTATATGGAAAATAAATCACTTATTACTGTGGCATATCATTTCATATCAATACGACGAAAAATAAAACCTGATTGCAGCTTCCGATTCTGGTATAACCACATGCCGTTTATGATAATAATTGTGACGTAATTTTATCTAATAACTGGTATATTTTTATTATTATATATATATTTCATATATATGTATGTATATTTACTATATAGTATATAAATTGTGAGAGAGAGGTGGGTTTTCCTATACTTAGCCATGGCAGCAAACAGTAAATATTATAACACACAATATTAGTAGTTGTGTGACAGGGAAAACGTCCTATACCTACCAACTTAGCTGACAACCACAAAAGAAAACCAACCCCTTCATTTTTAAATTTTATGTGATAACTGTGATAAGATTGTACCGAAAAAAATTAGAAAATCATTCAAAGAATAGGGAAAATATGTCGATTTTTCATTGGATTTTCCACCACTATTTCAGAAAATACCAGTGAAAACGAAACATATTTAGCAGAGGGGTAAGTTATTTTGGCCTTAAATTGAAGACCTAGAAAATAGATTTCCGTGAATCTGTTGTTTTTTTCTTTTACTTTGTTTTATTGCCAAATGTAACTTTTGGCTGTTAGGCACAAAATTTTTTTGGAATTTGGTCAATTTTTACCCCGAAAAAAAGCTGACAATTTTAATGCACTGTTAGTGTTAGTTTAATGATAATAATCGAAAATGATTTTGCATCTATAATTAGTTAGAGTGGATGGTTTTTTTTTTGTGTTGGGAATATTTAAATAAAACCACGACCATGACTGATATTTCAAGGCTCCTATAGATTTCACTTCAAATTTTCATTTTTTCTAAATAAATCTGATAATAACAAAATGGAACATTTCCATTTCTACTCACTGTCTGTCTAAATATTTATTTCCTTATTAAATTAATAGACACATGATTGCGTTCCTAGATACGAGTAGCCTGTATATTCGTCTTCTCATCTGCCATAAGATTTATTTGAATTATTTTGTCGCATTTTTTGCATATCAATGATGGACCATTTCTATAAAAAATTGTTGTTAAAAGGACATTGCACTTTTCAATGAAAAAGGGATGGCGTGATCGAAATTACGGCGCCAGCTTTAAGGTCTTTTACCACGACACAAGAATTTCTGCTATCGTTTCATTTCACAATAATTATTATTATTGCAGTTATTGCAGTTAATCGATATATACAACAGAATTGCAATTACGTATACTATTATTATTATTACTGTGGTTGTTTCTATTCCTATTTTTAGGACGATTGATACTATTTTCGTATAAAGACCACAGGAACGTGTCAATTGACGAATAACAAATTTAAGTATCACCTACTGGCCCAGAATCTCAAAATTCTATTTCCAGTGTTTCCCAAACAGTACTTTTTCCACAAAAAAAGTTTGAGGCTTATTTCTTTTTTACTCCTATATTTACCTTGATCTTGACTGGATGTAAGTATGTCTGACAAGTAATTTTTGTTTATTAAAAAAAAAATTGAATTTGTCAAACAAATCTGGCTAAAAATAAAGGTGCCAGTTAAGTTTAGTTTTCGTTATTTTTATCAGAAAATAACAGAAATTGTGTAAAATCGAGTAATATTTGCAAAATCCGGTTTCGTTACAAATTGCAAAGAACACCTGGAGCTTTTTATTAGAAATTGGGGTCCTGACTGACGTGTTTCGAATAGAGCAGGGGAGCGTTTCTTTCAAACCAAACAAAAAACAACAAGGAATATTCCATTTATGGTGGTTAGTTATCTCTAATAATAATTTTTTAAATCCTAATTATTGTGTGGAAGGGCTCGACAAAAGGGCTTGCTTGTAGGTAATTCTAAAAATTACCTGCATTTGGGGAAGGATTTGTCTTTTCCTGTATCTCATCTAGGCTTTTAAATTATCATTTCCTGTACTGTACTATTGAAGAAACCCTACCACAAAATAATTAGAATTGTAAGGTTTTTTTCATTGTCATTAAGTAGTATTTACCTAAGGATTTAATAATAGGACTTACGGCCAGTTTCACCAACATGACTTAACTATTTCTGACTCTTCTCTCCTCTTATCACCTCGTCACCTCTTTATCTATTTGTAGTGAGAGAGAGACAGACGAAAAGTTCTTTTCTAACTTGGATTGACGAGTGTTTATTACTCAATAGTCGGATTAGCGGGACTCTACTGTACTTGTAAAACTATTAGCGACTTCGAAATTTGAACTTCCTGGTTTTATGCGTTTAAGATCAAATGTCGTTGGCACCTGATATTGTTATTGTTTATAATTGACGCAATTCTCCTTTAAAGTGTAAATTTCTAGATCTATCCCGTGACCAGGATTGTGGATTTCCCTCTAAGGATATGAATAGGATTCGAAATATTTGAGGTTTTGGTGTTGTTTTTCTTCATAAATAAAATTATATTTCGTTTTTCTGTTTTCTGAACTTTTATTTTTATAGATTTTCTTGTAATATTTACATATTACGAGAAAAATATCTGGTAGTAGGTAATTAAGTATTTTTGGATTATTTAGAGATCTGTGTAAACAGAAGGACATTTTTTTTAGACAAAATTTTTAATTTTTTTCCCCCTTTTTCTTTGTACTTTTTCCTACACACATTACTCACTTTAATAACTTAAATTATAATTTATGATCAATAAAATAAACATAATTAAAAAAAAAAATCGAAAAAAATCTAACGACAACCATATGGCTCCTTAGTTGCAAAAAAAAATGTACAACAATGTTGAGAACTGGTAATCTATTTTGGAAAATGTTTACGATCAATTATTCTAATAAACTCTATTGTTTGTCTATAATTTTTTAGTTCAATTACAACTTCGACAATACATATGTATATGACGTCAAAAGTAAAATTTCGCAAATAATGGAATAAAATTCCACAGTCGATCAAATCGGTGTTGTTACAGGAATATATCGATTTTATTTGAATTTTATTGTTTTTAAATGCCATTTCTTGAAAATGCCATCGGAAAACGTAAAACTGACTTTTATACAGGGTGTCCCAGTGGTCCGGTGAATTATTCACCACGCTCTATATTTTTGTGGGGAGCTCCGTTCGTCTTGTACAGTCAGACAACTATAAAACAATGGGGCACCTTGTATAAGTAATGAAAATCTACTACTTTTGTCTTACTGGATCTTTACTACATAATAGTAACAATAAGTGTCCTTTTCGCAGATATTCGAGAGGTGATAAGATCATTTCTGTGATATATTGGCTGATTGGTTGTTTTCGATTTGGAAAACAGAAAATTATGGCACAACAATGACTAATCACGTAATGCTCGATCAAATTCGTATTGAAGATGAAAAATATGATTCTAATCATACAACGGAACAATTAGAAAAATTATTAACCGAAACTAAACCAACAATTATTGTACAAAATCATCAATTATCAACACCGAAACGAGATGAACGTCGTAAATCGGATGGTAGTCTTCTAGGTACAATAAATCGAACATTTGGTTTATCAATTGGTTGTGGTGGTGGTGGTAATGGAGCCAAAGAAAATACAACAAGTAATGGACACGTTTTTAGCAGGTATCTATGTTTATACATATATTATAAATAATACCGGAGGTCCCATCGAAAAGTTTTTTCCACGTGTCCATATAACTGTAGATTCATTGCAAATCGGTAAATTTCGAGGGGTATTTTCGATGGAACACCTGATATAAAACGAAATTTTTTGTCGTCTTAATCACTGAAAAAAGGGGTCATCTTTTCTATCTTAAGACTAGTCTTATCTATAAATTTTCTTTTTATCAAAATAGATTATGGTCAGGTGCCAAAATCGAGAACTTTGTATAGTTCGTATATAGTAGGTCTGATTGTTTTTAGTTTATTTTGTCTAGCCGAAAATGTATATAGATCGTAGTACGTAAATCTTTCAGGATAATTTCCTCCTAGGATTATTTAAATGGGGTGCCTTCGCGTGTTGAAAATATTTCACTTTTTTTTGCCCATTGAACGTGATCAACAAAATAACCATTGAAACATATACTAGTGTCGCAAAAAATCATCAATCAATTTTGCCAAAATGGCAAGACGTGTTTTATTAATATAAGTGTTGGCAAAGTGTTTTGTTTTGGTGTCTTTTAGTTTTTTTCTAAATTTATTTCTGTTTATATTGTGGTGGCAAAAGACAAATTTCATCAAAATGTGCTGATGATGGTATATTAATATCTATTTTGTTATTAATAAATCAACGATATACATATTTGTTCAATATGGCACCATTTGTCCCAATTCTAATTGATTTAAAATTATCAAATGAGTGCAAAAATTATAGGTTTTGACGCAAACGGAAATTTGTATTGCTGTTTGATGTTTTTTCTTGCAATTTATTGGTCAATCTAGTTAATTCTATTTTTTTTCTTTGAAAATAATTATATGCTCTATCTCGCCCTGTCTCTCTCTCTCTCTTCTAGATGGTATGTTCGGGCTTCACCATGCACGTACCCTTAGAAGTGCATACCCTGCTCGTCTAATTGTACCCTAAACTAGAATCTCTTATTTTCCAATTTTTATTTTGCTTCTTTGTCGTAAAACTTAAAAATTCTTCAATTTTAATAAACTTTGCTAAATTTTATGAAGTTTTTATCGCCAATCGGTCAATGCTACGCTTTATAAAACTTCCTTATTGAATTTTTTTAATCACTTTATTGTTCACCATATTGAATGGAGGTAATAAATAATTATGTAGGTATGTTGGAATAATCAACTATGGCAATAAAATCCGATACGAATATGGTTATCAATTGATATTCTTATTCAACTAGTCTAGTAGTTAAATCTTCTCTATTTTGTATAATAGTTTGGTGAATTTGTGAATTTTTTCCCGCCTCAAGGCGACCTACGTGACACGTAATCATTGCCAAAAAAAAAGAACCGCTTTTTTTTTCGGCTAGTAAATTTCATAATTTTGCCAAAAGTAAACACAACCGTATGTTTACAAGAAATCCTGTTTGTCCATCATCATCTCCCTTTAATCAACGCATCGAACAATTTTTGCTCTTCTCTCTTTTTCAATAAATTGATGACAGAATTATTAGAATTTGATTGGTTCATCATTATAATTGTAACAATTGATCATAAGAGGAATATTACCCCTAGTTCAGGTTCTACGTAATTCGCACAAAGGGTGATTTATTAAGAAATTGATAATAATTTATCGTAATTTTGTGCGGAAAGAAATCTATTTTTAGACAGGATTTTTCCACATTTTCTTACTTCCTTGGGGAAAATGATGCCATATTGAATCTTCCATCAGTAATTAACAACCTTTCAAAGGCTTCTCAGTCACTTAATCAACTTTTTTATCAAAATTACCTAAAGTAATTTATTAGGGAATCCTAGGAAATAAATTAAAAAATTATTGCACGTTTCAAAAAAAAAATGTGTTGTGATTAATTGTGGTGGTTCTGCGTGCGGAGAGAATCCTGGAAAATAGCGTACCTACACGTAAAACAAAAATGGGAAGCATTTCAGGATTGAAACATTGCCTTTCGCATGTTTCAATGATGGCAGTTAAGGCTACGATGTCTGGTGAGGAGGCTTGGCTACATGCCTGGCACAGGTCATTACTATTACTATTATTATTATTAATATTATTATTTTGATTCGCACGTCACGATTTTCAAAAGCGCATCATAGAATATGAAATTCTCGAATACTAAGGACCACCATCATTGTTTTCGTTTAGTTAAAACTCTTGACGTTTGACTGTCACGTGTGGACACGTGTCACAACGTGTAATAATAGAGAGTTTGCGGCACGCCTCGTTATAACGTTTTATATCTACACCTGTTCCACAACAGGATGACGGATTAGTTCATTGGTGACAAGAGATATGAAGTTATAATCATACTGGTTGTTGAAAAGCTTGTAGGTACATAGGCGAAAAGAGGAGTTGGCGGGAGTGAAAACACTTTATAGAGATTTTGTATAAGGGCAACAGAGACAAAAATTGGTTTGTTTAGGTAGAAGTTTACCTGCTTTGGACAATCAAGAAGTCCCCTCCCTTCACGTTGTACATTTTTGTCACTGTTGCACTTATACAAAATCTCTATAAAGTGTTCTCACTTCCGCCCCGGCCTCTTTTCGCCTATGTACCTAGAAGCTTTTCAACAACCGGTATATCACGTGGTTTATAACGGAATAACGTATCGGTATGTTTTACTGATAGCGTATCGGGGACTTGCGCAAACTCTCTATAGATTGTTTCTCGAAAAAATTGAGTGTTTTTGTAAATTTCCAGATATCGTCAATCACGTTTCAATGCTCGTCGTATACGGAAACGTGTCGTTTTCAAACATGGTGATTGTAACGTAGTCCAAGGTAATGTTGCTAAAAGACGTCGCCGTTATCTACAAGATATCTTTACAACATTAGTCGATGCACAATGGCGATGGACTTTGTTAGTGTTTGCAATGAATTTTCTATTATCATGGTTAATGTTTGCTATTATCTGGTGGCTGATTACATTCACACATGGTGATCTAATTGAAGAACATATCGTAAGTACCGTAAAGACTCGATAATTCGTCAGCAATTGGCCACACTTACGCTAAACGTTAAATCTAGGATTTACCGTTGTAGCTAACGTTACCGTAAGTGTGGCAAGTTCTCTCTAACAGAGATATTTTATAAAACACAGCCTACTATGATCTGTTGTTGTTCTAATTGTTGTAGAATGGTACCATACCATGGACACCCTGTATTACCAACATCTATGGCTTTACTAGTTGTTTCCTATTTAGCGTTGAAACGCAGCATACAATCGGTTACGGTAGCCGGACAACAACGGAAGAATGTCCTGAAGCAATTTTCATAATGTGCCTACAAAGTATTACTGGTGTTATGATCCAAGCATTTATGGTGGGTGTTGTATTTGCTAAATTATCACGTCCTAAGAAACGTACACAAACATTATTATTTTCACGTCATGCTGTTATCAGTCATCGTGATGGTATACCATGTTTTATGTTTCGTGTCGGTGATATGCGTAAAAGTCATATAATTGAAGCACATGTACGTGCTCAAATGATACGACATAAAGTCACTAAAGAGGGTGAGAATTTACCATTTTTTCAAACTGAATTGAAAGTAGGTGGTGATGGTGAAGAAGATAAAATATTCTTTATATGGCCAACGACAATTGTCCATAAAATTGATAAATATTCACCGTTCTATATGATGTCGGCAACGGATCTGTTACGGGAACGTTTCGAAATTGTCGTAATTCTAGGTAAAATATAAGGTGTGTTCCAACTAACTTGTGACTATTTGGAACAAACCTATTTTCACAAAAAAAAACAGGAAATAATTGGGGTTTTTCTTGTAGAGGGTGTCATTGAGAGTACTGGTATGACAACACAAGCTCGTTCCAGTTATCTACCATCAGAGATCCTATGGGGCCATCGTTTCCAATCATTGATATCATTCAAGAAAGCAAGCGGTGAATATGAAGTTGATTATGCCCTTTTTAATAATACTGTGGAAGTTGATACACCGTTATGTAGTGCTAAACAATTGGATGAATTCCGTACCATGGCTAGTAATGATGGTATTGGTAAAATATCAAAATTTTTTCGAAAGGAACCAAATTTGATTAATTTTTTTCTGTTGGGTTGGTTTAGATCATCTACGATTATTTCCTTCAGTTCGGACGCATTCCAGTGATACTCTATGTAGTATGGATTCGTTATCAATTGATGAACAAATTATGATAAAAGTGCCGAATAGTCCGATTCCAGTGACAATAACAGCACCGGATGATACGTTACCGTTACAGAATGGATCTGCACCAGCCGTACCAGTTTAGTAAAGACACACCTATCTACTAACACTAGTAAAATATGTACATACATATGTAATAATTTAATAATTTATATTACTTATTTAAAATAAATACGCTTATTCGTTTGTAAGAGGAAGAAAGAAAAAGAGATACAACTATTATGTAAATATAGAACCAGAATTTAATAAACTAGTGTCTAGTTTTGAATATTTATGATTATTTTTACTTGTTTTCGGAGCGTTTTGGTTTAAGCGCCATCCACACGCTCCAACTTCCTGTCGGGGATACTTGAGAGTAAACTGGGCTTTCTGTGGAGAGCTAGTTGGAGTAATGGGGCAAACGCATGTTGTTTACTCACGTATCCCGCCATCGGGAAGTTGGAGCGTCTGGATGCCGTTTTATGTGCAAAAAGGTGAAGTTTCTTATTTTTGCAACAATCTTGTGTTCTATAAATCTCGCTTTTCTAATTTATTTTTATTATTCTTTTTATAAATTAAATCAAATTATTGTAAATATAAATCGAATGTATATAGGAAATGTCCCATTGCCAATGGAATTTTTCTACAAATCCCAATAAACGTTTGTTTAAACCATTAAAAGTTTATTTATTGAAGTTTTTCTGCAACACAAATAACGTTACGTTATAATAGTCTCTGTAACGTATACGGTAAAAGTAACGGTGATGGTAAATCCTGGTAGACAAAGATAGACAAGTGCGCATAACGTAAAACAAGTAATTTTCGCAACTCGCTTTCTTTTTCTGTCAAGATTTACCGTTAACGCTAGGGTTAACGTATACGTTACGGAAACGTTGTAATACCGCTACAAAATACAAATAAATATGATAGGAGTAAAATTTATAAACAAATTACTTGATAAATGGTTATTTTAAAAGTGGCCTTATCTAAATTCTGATAAATTTAAGGAAATAAAACGGCGAAAACTAGAGACTTGACTTTGACAAAATCGCAAAATTACAAACATAAAGATGTTATTTTAATCACCAACACAGTTATAAATTGACAACGTTTATCTTCAATCAAACAAAATTGCATTTTCCGCTATTATTTGGATGTGTCCTTTCGTTTTGTTTTTTTTTAGTTTATAGTCAGAATTAACTAGTCTAGAACTAACAAGTTGATATTTCATCTGATATAACTTGAACAATAATTGTCTGGCGTTCTATAGAAAATTAATAAAATTTATTAGGTATTGTCTGGTATTGTAACCGGAAAAACTAATCAGTTTCCTGTAAAGACAACGAGACAATAAATTAATAAATGATATAATAAGGATAATTTGCATAAAAATATGTAACAGATCCTAGTATGGTTTGCAGTTTCAAATAAGCAACAACCGCAACAACAACAACAACAACACCAACACGAGAGAAGACAAGCAAAAATTACCGCGGATGTTATTTGGTGACCATGCATTTGTCTAATTTGTTATTCAGTGTAATTGGTGTTGTCTATCAATTATTTTAATTATTCTTCGTTCCAACAACAAATAATTATTGAAATGCCGAAAAATGGGGGTGTTAATCGACCACACAAATTCTATAAAATTAATGTTAATAACGAAGAATTAGACGAAGATTCCGAATGTAGTGGTGGTGGTGATAAGCCACGATTTCATCTTGGTGGTGACTCTCCATTATTAATCAGAAATTATCAATCACCACCACCACCGAAAGTGGCAAGTTTGACAAGAATTTCAACATGTAATAGTTCCTTAACACATGTACCATCGATGGTCCTGCGACAGGAGAGCAGTACAAGGTAAAATATGGGTCTCTCTTTGAGTTCCTATTTTGTTCATATTGCGTTTAATATTTATAACAGATGAATAAATCATTACAATATTGTTTTAGAAAAACAAATAAACATTTCGTGTCGTCACTATTATGTAATTATTCTAATTGTTTCTAGAATCTTCTGCTAATTTAGCAGGAAAATCCTTAAAATTCCTGAATTGCTAGGTTGCTACAAAGTATTATTTGTGATCGTGTAAGATTTTCCATGCGAAAAATCCAAAAGAAAAACTGTAATAAAGCGGCATCCACACGCTTCAACTTCCTCATGGGGATACTTGAGTAAACTGGGTTTTCTGATTGGATATGCTCGGATTGTTACTTCATGCTGGAGCGTGTGGATGCCGTCTAACTAAAAGAGGCTCAATAGTTGGATTTTCTAAATTATATCAAATCTCTCTCAAGCTTTTTCTACAATTTATCTATTTTTCGGTTATTATCAGTGACTTAGCTATAATCGTGATTTAGTTCAATGATAATACCAGTACCTATATTTTGCAATTCCCTATAAACAAATCACATATTTTACAGGATTAACTGATAATAACAAAATCTGGAAGATTCCTTCCTATATATTTATCAACAATTCAGATTGTAATATATCGGGTGTACAGCTCGTTTTCATATCAAAACAGGTACGTAAGTCGGTGACTTTGGACGTACTTGATCTAAATTGACGTTCATTTACATTCAAATGCATAAAATGCAATCGAGTAGGCGGTAATCTGCATTACCGACTGGTATTTTAGGTTTATCGTCTATTTTGACTTGAAATAGTATTGTACACCCGGTATCTAATTTTTAATATACTCCATCAAGTCTGTCCAGAATACATAAAGATAATGTTGATGGATCAACAGGACCGGATTTAGTTGAATTTTTGGGAAAAGCTCTACAACAATCGAAATTTTCGGTCAATTCCTAGTTGACGGTACAACACTCCAAGAGTCTAGTCACATATGGTGCAATTATTCATAACTGTACAATTATTAACTAAAGGGGAAAGGGCAACCTGACTACTGACCCAAGACCTGCGTTCCCCACTCGGGGGGGGGGGAGTACATGTGTAAAAAAAAATTTTTCTCTGTCCAGATAGCCCTAACTAGTTGCATACCATCTGATGGCTAGTGGGTGTGTACCGTCAACTAGGAATTAACCCATATAATCATATGAGTGCCATTAGTTCCTTTTTTAAGTTTATTAGAAAATAAATTTTGACCATTTCGTTTAAATCTGAAGCCGTCTCTGTACAAATAGGAGAAACACATCATAATTTGCCGACCAAACAAGATAAGATTTCAAAATCACGTTACCCATCCATCTTAGAACAGTATTGTGTGTGTGTGTGTGTGTGATTTATGAGTAAGTTTTTACGTTTTCCGTAAACGCGAACGAGAAAAAAGAAAAACGAGAGAATTTTCCCGCTTTTCACACACTCTTTCTTTTTGTAAATTTGATTTCTGTGCTAAACATAATAATTATTGTGTTTATATTCAATTTGTCATTATAATATACACGGTTTATTTATTGTATTGTTTAACACTTAATACGGGGGCCAAGTTTATTTAAATAAACATGAGACAAATTGGAATTATTATTATTAAGTATTTAGTAGTGAGGTGTTCTACTAGTGACTTAAGTTGAACGGGAAAAAGTGACTTAAGTAATAATGGATTCACCACCTGATTCAATCAATGATCAAAAATTGTTAATCACAACTGATGGAAATTCACCAAAATCGTTAAATTGTGATATCACTCCGGGCATTTATTATTATCAACAACATTTCCAACATCCACAAACACCAACTTCACCTACATTTAGCAGGTATATAGCGACCCTTTTATCCCACCCTTTATCAATCAATTCCTAATCTCTGATATAACACCCAACAATTGGGTGTTAGTTGGGAAAAAATGTCCTGATTTCTCGAATAATTTTTTGTAATTATCTCTGACATTTAAAAATATTTACATAAATAGATATAACAGGTGTGCTAAATGATTTTCGATTAAACTAGGACGTAAGTCTTAAACGAATTGATATTTGTATCTAAACAATCAAATAATAGACAGACGACACGATCAAGCGCTAATCAAATACTTACGTCTTTCAGTCATTGTCAACACTTACCTGAAATGATTTAACACACCTGTTATATCTATAAATGCATTAGTTTAAATAATATCCCATATATATTCTAACTAATTAAATAAACTACAGTAGACTCTCGATTATCCGGGGTGGTCGGGAGAAATGGTTTCCCGGTTAATCGAATTCCCGGTTAAGCCGCAAATCGGCAGTTTTAATGTATTTATTAAGTAAATTATAACAAATACCTAACAATTCAACAGATAATACGTATGATAGTTCATATCTAACCTTTGATAGTGGTATGTGTGATCATACTGAATGGATCCCGGTTAATCCGCTTCCCGGTTAATCGAGTCCCGGATAATCGAGAGTCTACTGTATACTTATATGTCACGACTTTGATATTTTAATGTCATTCTTGTTAATGTAATTTTCTTATTTGTGTTACTTTTTTTTTGGTAAATAATTGAACGTCATTTGGGAAAATATTTACAAAATTTGTTAAAAATCAATTTTTTTTTTGATTTTTCGTATAAACACAATAATGAATTGAATTGACAAAATTTCCATTCAATTTGATTTTTTAAAGAAAATCCTTCCGACCTGGAGCTCTAAGGAAATTTCGTCGTCGTGCCGTTTTCAAGAATGGTGATTGCAATGTTTTACAATCAAAGATTTCCAAACGACGTCTACGATTCTTGCAAGATATTTTCACAACATTAGTGGATATTCAATGGAGGTGGACATTGTTGGTGTTTGCTGTCGCATTTTTCGGTAAATTTCCACTTGTTTTTCTTTAGCAAGGCTACGTTCATGTGGGAGTGCCGCTCAACGCACCGCACAGCAGGACTAGATTGGTGCGACTCGTACGGTCTCATTCAAAAGTACGATTTAAAACGCTGTGCCTTGGGCGATGCTCCAACAAGAATCTAACTTAGTCCCACTTCGTCCCATCTCTCCTAGAAAATAAAGAGAAAACTATCTTCTCTCTCTGTTTTACTAATTGTAAGAATCTTCATTCTCTAATAAGAATTCTCTTTTTAGGCTCTTGGCTGATGTTCGCTCTAATCTGGTGGTTGATCGCCTTTACCCATGGTGATCTAGAAGACGAACATCTACCCATCCATCAAGCTGAATCCGGTTGGAATCCATGTGTTATAAATATACACGGTTGGACGAGTTGTTTCCTATTCAGTATTGAAACACAACATACCATCGGTTATGGTGTCCGAGCCACCACCGAAGAATGTCCAGAAGCTGTTTTCATTATGTGCATGCAAAGTATCGTTGGTATGATGATACAAGCTTTTATGGTAGGGATTGTTTTTGCTAAAATGACCCGACCGAAATTACGTACACAAACATTACTATTTTCACGGAATGCTGTTGTTTGCCAACGGGAAGGTAGTCTTTGCTTGATGTTTCGGGTATGACTTCTATCTCCTACTTTATAATAAAGTTTAACTAATTGGTACAAATTTGTAGGTGGGTGACATGCGAAAGACCCATATAATCGGTGCCAGTATTCGTGCCCAATTGATCCGATCACGTAAAACGAAAGAAGGTGAAATCCTACCGAATTATCAAACCGAATTGGACGTAACTGCTGATGGTTGTGATGGTAATTTATTCTTTATATGGCCAATGACAATTGTCCATCGTATTGATGAACAATCACCATTATATCATCTATCAGCTAGTGATATGTTACAAGATAAATTTGAAATTGTTGTTGTATTAGAAGGTACGGTTGAAAGTACCGGGCAAACAACACAAGCACGTTCCAGTTATTTAACTAGTGAAATTTTATGGGGACATCGATTCGAAGCAGTTGTTGCATATAATAAAGATCGACAGGGTTATGAAGTGAATTATTCGAAATTTGATAACACGTATCCAGTTGATACGCCGTTATGTTCCGGTTCGGAATTGGCTGAATTCTATAAAATACAAGAGATTAATGCAGGTGAATTGCGTAAATTTTAACGAAAAAATTAAAATATTAATAATACTAATTACAGATTTAGTTGATAGTGATCCCACTGCTATCGATAGTGTACAAGCTCTAACTACTTTAAGTGTGTGATATCGTCCCACATAGTAGTGATAACACCCAATGTATAGATGTGTTGAAACTATTTTTCTAAAAAAATAAAGTCTTCTCTAAAACGCCAAGAAGAAGACTTTTAGAGTTACGAGTCTCGCCGATTATGACCGGACGGAATTGACGGGACCGTCACGACTTTTTCAAAAACATTACTTCTTAGGGATGATCGTAACCGAATCGACGGGACTGCCACGTCTTTTTATGCATAAAGTGTCGGACTATAGAAGTAATTGTCCGAAGTTCAAAGTGTACGGAAGAAGAATCAATCATTGTGCGAAGAGTTTGATGTGACGATCCCGCCGTAGTTCCTAAAAGGATCGTGACAGTTGCATCAATTCGGTCCCGTTGTAATTGGCGAGATTCTTCAGAATTACAGAATGAATTAGTCTTTAAATAATTTTGTAACAAATTTATTAGAATCTTGTGTTCATATCATTGATGAAATTTTAATAAAAACCGATTATCTAATGAGACTTGTTGTTGTTTTTTCTTCAATAAAATACAATTCTACTCACCACCTGTATCTGAGAAAATTTGCCAACTATCAAAGTTGCGTCCGTGTTCAACCTGAAGCTTGAAACTGTCCCCAAACAATTATCACACACAAAAATAAAAAGCATTTCTTTTCTTGTTCTTACAGTGCAGTCATATAAACTTCTCTAAACAAGTTCTTATAAAACTGACGAAATTCGGCGCCCTATTCCAAAGACGGTCCAACACGAAACACCGTCCATGGGCGGCCCTGCAGATCATACAGTTACGCCTTTTCTTGTATTGTATTATTGATTGTGACTTTTTTTTGTATCAATCAGAATTTTTAATAATACTAGTTAGATCAAAGTATAGGTATCGACGACCGTATTAATTGTTAAGAACTAGGTTGACAGTAGATAACGAAATTTCCACGTAATATCCAATAAAATATTGATAATCTCTTCTAGTAATTAAATTCGTTTAGAATTTTTTTTTGATATCCAGCTTTCATGACTATTTAATATTCAAGTTGAAATCGGTTAGAGATGAACCCAGTAGTCGATTATTATTCAACATTCAACCGTTGCAGTAGACGGATCATGAACGATTACACGAATATAATTAATTTGAGTTTAGTGCCATTAGAGTTTGTAGGTCTAAATCCATTGAAACAAGTCCACAAAATGAAAATCACCATTATCTTAATTATGTTGAGTTCAATGTTGTATTTAACGTTTCTACGTATATTTTATGAAGAACATAATTTGGTTTTATTGTCTGATATATTGGAAACTTTGGCAATTACATGTGCGGTAAAAAAATCTTTTTTTTCATTTCTTGATTTTCTGAAAATTTGTCATTCTTTTTTTTTTAATTTTTCAGTCAACGACTACAACGTTTACATTTATCTTGAAGAAAGATCAATCGAAAAAACTAACTGATAATCTGTATGGATTTTGGTCGTGTCAATACGGAACTGTTGAATTGCAGCAAAAATACTGGAAACAATTAGAATTTTATACAAAAATCGTTCAATATTATGCACGATTAATGTTCGTTACTTTAATATGTTTCATTGTACGTCCACTGTTTGTTGGTGATATGCCATTGATCTGTTATCAACCAAAATTTCTACCATATACTTTATTTTATATCTATAATTCCATAATATTGATAATATGTGTATTGCTACAAGGTCCGTACAATATGTTTGCATTTACAATAACCAGTTTATTGACATTACAATTTCTAATGTTGAACGATCGTTTTGCAACACTAGACTATACCTTAGTAGAATGTTCCACAAAATTAAAATCCTATATTGAACATCATAGATTTCTTCTGGATTCTTTAAGAACTTTCAATGATTTCAATCAAAATCATCTTCTATGTGAGTTAATCTGGATTGTAGTGGTATTACTGGCAGAACTCTTACAATTAACAAATCCGTAAATAATTTCAAAAATATAAACTGGATGTACGGACTCTGCTTCAAGTCAAAGTAGGCAGCATTAAAATTGACATTTGTTCAACTTGAAACAGTGCTGTACACCCGGTATATAATTTTTAGGACAAATAATGAGTCGTTTTTTTTTTAAATATATTTCCAGACCTAATAATCTAAGTATGATCAGAATAATATTAACATTAATATTCGGATGTGCAATTGTAATCGTTGATTGTTGGACAGCATCACAACTATCTCAACAGGTAAAACATATACAGTCCGTCCATGGAGCAACGGATTGCAGTTTTTGTGTTTCGTATGTTATGTCGTATTGTTATGTCCGGGTCGCTCCTGCAGTCTGTTGTTCTGCGAATTGTAAATTCGCAAAGAAACTATATTCTAATGTTTCATGAAACTTTCAGGCATCTATTACCGTTTCTGCTATTTATAATTCAAATTGGTATGAATGTATAGATAAAACAATACGACAACAATTGATTATCACAAGAGAAATCGCATTAAGAGATGTTTCAGTTACTGCTGGTAAATATTTATTAGTTACAATGCAAACTGCAACACAAATTTTCAAGTCTGCATATTCGTTTTTGACATTTTTCCGAAATATGAATAAATAATCGAATTGATTTAAATATATAATTGTTAGTTAATTGATGCACTCTACACACAACAAGATTTTCATGTAACATGATTATTGAAAATAAATTACGCTTTTGGCAAGGTTCTCCTCTTCTTCTCTTTATTGTTCTGAATAAAATTAACATTGAAAATATCACAAAATATCAAAAGACATAAGTCATTTATAACGATATCGTGTTATATCGGTTATAGCGTGGATTGTAAAAATGGTGGATGCGCCAGGTAGTCTTATGAAGTGATTCTACATCATAATTTGCCGACCAAACAAGATAAGATTTCAAAATCACGTTACCCATCCATCTTAGAACAGTATTGTGTGTGTATGATTTGAGTCGTATAGAATCAAAAGCGGCAATCTGACTTTTTTGTCAAAATTAGATGCGAGTGTAGCAACACTGATAATTACAAAATAAACTAATTTTCCAAACTTCTGTGTATCCAACACGGTAAAGTTATCTATAAACTTGAGGATACACGGCCGTTTGGTTCCAAATACAGCCATTTGCCAAGGTACGAGAATAAAAGGCAGCGTACTGCACGCTCATCCCAAAAATCAGATTGCCGCTTTTGATTCTATACGACTCATTTATAAGTCGGTTTTACGTTTTTCGATTGAAAAACAAGACAATTTTCCCGCTTTTCTACAAGTTTTCACACACACACACTCTCTCTTTAAATTTGATTTCTGTGCTAAATATAATAATTATTGTGTTTATATTCAATTTGTCATTTAAATATACACGTTTTATTTATTGTATTGTTTAACACTTAATACGGGGGCCAAGTTTGTTTAAATAAAACATGAGACAAATTGGAATTATTATTATTAAGTATTTAGTAGTGAGCTGTTCTAGTTCTAGTGACTTTAGTTGAACGGGAAAAGTGACTTAAGTAATAATAATAATAATAATAATAATGGATTCACCACCAGATTCAATCAATGATCAAAAATTATTAATCACAACTGATGGAAATTCACCCAAATCGTTAGTAAATTGTGATATCAGTCCGGGCATTTATTATTATCAACAACATTACCAACATCCACAAACACCAACTTCACCTACATTTAGCAGGTATAGGAGAGACCCCTTTTATCCCACCCGTTAACAATCAATTCCTAATCTCTGATATTACACCCAACAATTGGATGTTAGTTGGAAAAAAATGTCCTGATTTCTTGAATATTTTCTGTAATTATCTCTGACATTTAAAAATATTTACATGAATAGATATAACAGGTGTGCTAAATGATTTTCGATTAAAATAGGACGTAAGTCTTAGACAAACTGATATTTGTGTCTAAACAATCCAACAATGGGGAAACGACACTACCGATCGCCAATCAAAGACTTACGCTGTCCAGTCATTGCCAACGCTGTTCTGAAATCATTTAGCACACCTGTTATCTCTCTATAAATGCATTAGTTTTAATAATATCCCATATATATTCTAACTAATTAAATAAACTTTCCTTATATGTCACGACTTTGATATTTTAATGTCATTCTTGTTAATGTAATTTTCTTATTTGTGTTACTTTTTTGGTGTAAATAATTGAACGTCATAGGGAAAATATTTACAAAATTTGTTAAAAATCATTTTTTTTCTGTATTTTTTGATTTTTCGTATAAACACAATAATGAATTGAATTGACAAAATTTCCATTCAATTTGATTCGTATTTCCTTTTAGAAAGTCCTTCCGACCTGGAGCTTTAAGGAAATTTCGTCGTCGTGCCGTTTTCAAGAATGGTGATTGCAATGTTTTACAATCGAAGATTTCCAAACGACGTCTACGATTCTTGCAAGATATTTTCACAACATTAGTGGATATTCAATGGAGGTGGACATTGTTGGTGTTTGCTGTTGCATTTTTCGGTAAATTTCCACTTTTGTTTCCAGTGGTTGCACCGCACTACGCACAGTATCTCAAATTGGTGCGTGGGGCGATGCTCCAACACGAATATAACTGAAGGGTGCACATACACTTCGGCCTCTCTTTTTGAGTAACCAAAGAGAATCCTCATTGTTTAACACGAATTCGCTTTGTAGGCTCTTGGCTGATGTTCGCTCTAATTTGGTGGTTGATCGCCTTCACCCATGGTGATCTAGAAGACGATCATCTACCCATTCATCAAGCAGAATCCGGTTGGAATCCATGCGTTATAAATATACACGGTTGGACGAGTTGTTTCCTATTCAGTATTGAAACACAACATACCATCGGTTATGGTGTCCGTGCTACTACCGAAGAATGTCCAGAAGCTGTTTTCATTATGTGCATGCAAAGTATCGTTGGTATGATGATACAAGCTTTTATGGTTGGGATTGTTTTTGCTAAAATGACCCGACCGAAATTACGTACACAAACATTATTGTTTTCACGGAATGCTGTTGTTTGTCAACGAGAAGGTAGTCTTTGCTTGATGTTTCGGGTATGACTTATAGGTCTTAGTTTACAATAAAGTTTAACTATTTGGTGGAATGGTTTTTTTAGGTGGGTGATATGCGAAAGACCCATATAATCGGTGCCAGTATTCGTGCCCAATTGATACGATCACGTAAAACGAAAGAAGGTGAAATTCTACCGAATTATCAAACGGAATTGGACGTAACTGCTGATGGTTGTGATGGTAATTTATTCTTTATATGGCCAATGACAATTGTCCATCGTATTGATGAACAATCACCATTATATCAATTATCAGCTACAGATCTATTACAAGATAAATTTAAAATACTGTTGAAAGTACCGGGCAAACAACACGAGCTCGTTCAAGTTATTTAGCTCATGAAATCTTATGGGGACATCGATTCGATCCAGTTGTTGCATATAATAAAGATCGACAGGATTATGAAGTGAATTATTCGAAATTTGATAATACGTATCCAGTTGATACACCGTTATGTTCCGGTGCGGAATTGGCGGAATTCTATAAGATACAAGAGATTAATGCAGGTGAATTGCGTTAATTTTAACGAAAAAAAAAACACGAAACAGCAAAATAATAATAATAATAATAATAATAATAATAATAATAATTACAGATTTAGTTGATAGTGATCCCACTACTATCGATAGTGTACAAGCTTTAATTACTTTAACAAGTGTGTGATATTTTCTAGAAGAACGACAAGAAGAAGACTTCCAGCGTTAGGAGTCTCGCCGATTATGACTGGACGACATAATTAATGGGACCGTCACAACCTTTTCAAAAACATTACTTCTTAGGGATGATCCTAATCGAATCGGCGGGACTGCCACCTCTTTTCAGGGCCGGGTCCATAGGTGAGGTGCCGTTTTTGAGACTTGCCTCAGGCACCACAATTGATCGGCCCGGCCCTGCCTCTTTTTATGCATAAAGCGTCGGACTATAGAAGCAATTGTCCGAAGCTCAAAGTGTGCGAGCGGTATTTCTCTCAGAAGAATTAATCGTTGTGCGAAGAGTCTGATGTAACGGTCCCGCCGTAGTCCCTAAAACGATCGTGACAGTTGCATCGATTCGGTCCCGTTGTAATTGGCGAGATTCTTCAGAATTACAGAATGAATAGTCTCCAAATGATTTTGTAACAAAATTAGAATCTTGTGTTCATTCCGTTAATGAAATTTTAATAAAAACCGATTATCTAATGAGACTTGTATTGTTTTTCTTCAATAAAATACAATTCTACTCATCACCTATATCTGAGAAAATTGGCAGACTATCAAAGCTGCGCCCGTGTGCAGCCTCAAGCCTGAAGCTGTCCTCAATAGATTATCACACACAATTATAAAAAGCATTTCTTTTCTTGTACTTACAGTGCAGTCATATAAACTTCTTTAAACAAGTTCTTATAAAACTGACGAAATTCGGCGCCCTATTCCAAAGACGGTCCAACACGAAACACCGTCCATGGGCGCCCCTCAGATCATACAGTTACGCCTTTTCTTGTATTGTATTATTGATTGTGACTTTTTTTTGTATCAAACAGAATTTTTAATGATAATAGTTAGATCAAAGTATGGGTATCGACGACAATTAATTATCACAAGAGAAATTGCATTAAGAGATGTTTCAGTTACTGCTGGTAAATATTTATTAATTACAATGCAAACGTCTACACAAATTTTCAAGTCTGCATATTCGTTTTTTGCATTTTTCAGAAATATGAATAAATAATCTAATTGATTCAAATATAGGGTAAAGTCGGGATAGATGGTGAAGGGGGTCAGATAGACGGTGAAGTTGAATATTTTCGCGTATTTGGTGGTAGATCTCACTTGTACCAAGTGACAGCAGTCTCTGCGGGTTGTTTATGAAGTGCATGTAAGAAATTTGCGGTTTGGAAGCCAAAGAGGGAAGTAAAATACAAACATGTAGAAGGGAGCGTCTGAAATATATGATATTCCATGGTCTACACTCAAGAAGAGAATTACGAAGACGATTTACATGAAGAAATCCCTTGGTTCGTCTCTCCCGCATGCTCTTCACCATCTCTCCCGACTTTACCCTACAGGTAGTTGTTAGTTAATAGATGCACTATACACACAACAAGATTTTCATGTAACACGATTATTGAAAATGAATTACGGTTTTGGCAAAGTTCTCCTCTTTGTTTTTGATTGTTCTGAATCTTAACTGACATTGAAAATATCACAAAATATCAAAAGACATAAGTCGTTTATAACGATATCGTGTTATATCGGTTATAACGTGGATTGTACAAATGGTGGGTGCGCCAGGTAGTATGAAATGATTCCACTTTGATCCAACGTTTTTGCAGGGCCGCCGCAACCGGATGTGCAGGTGCCAAATCACAAGACTTTTCCTTTCCTTTCTTAAACATTTCAATTTTCTGCACAAGTGCGCCAAAATGTTTTTTTGCATTGGGGCGCCGACTAGGCATACGGCGGCACTCCCTTCTATGAAAATAATCCCAGCAATAGTCCGAGTTTAACGAAAATCGTGAATTTATCACAATGACCTATAAAATTCACGTTCTATCCTTGATTAAGTAATAAAATGAGTCGAAAAAATTACTTAAAATTGACCCAATTTCAAGATAATTCTTGTAAATTATCATTGATCATTGAAATCTATATCACAGTTTTCCCAATTTTCCGACGCTAGATCGAAAGGACAATTTCGAAGAAAATTGTTTCATAGAAAAATCTAATTTATAGATTTCTAGAAATAATAGATTTGTGTTTTTTTGTTAATTAAACTTGCCTCTGTATAACATTAAACAAATGGTTGCGTTAATCTCAAACAAGATAAGATCTTCACTTTGAGCTCATATCACTGGCGCATTCATGTTTTTGCCCGGAAAAACGATGGAATCATTCAGAAATAACAAGAAAAATGGTGAAAATGTCCAACTTTATAATCGAAATAATCCGAAATTTAATCACAGACAAATGCCTCATCAAACAACACTAATTAGGTATTTCTCTCATGATTTTTCTTGTATATTATATTATTGATGGGAATTTTTTAGACAAAAATACCAACAGGGACAACTACGAAATCCACGTCGTCGTGCAATTCTCAAAAACGGTGAACGTAATACTTTACCATCAGCATCCACACAGAAACAATTACGTTTCTTACATGATTTATTTACATCTTTGGTTGATATTAAATGGCGATATACATTATTGATTGTTATGTGTGTCTATTTTGGTTCTTGGTCGTTTTTCTCGTTAATCTGGTGGTTGATTGCATTCACCCATGGTGATCTGGAAGAGGAACATTTACCACAACATCAAGCCGAAAATAATTGGACTCCATGTATTTTTAATATACAGGGTTGGACGAGTTGTTTTCTATTTAGTTATGAATCACAAACGACCATTGAATACGGTGTCCGATATACATCTGAAGAATGTCCACAAGCTATATTCATGAAACTGATACAATGGATGTGTGCTATGTTGATTGATTGTTTTATGGCGGGTGTAGTGTTTGCTAAATTAACACGACCGAAATTGAAAACACAAACCGTACTATTTTCGAAACATGCCGTTATTAGTCAACGTGATGGTAAATATTGTTTGATGTTTAGGGTAAGTTGTTAGTTTGGATACTAAGAGTCGCCGCACACTATCGACTAAAAGTGTGCGGCGACACTTAGTGTAAAATCTTCCAGGTTGGTGATATGAGTATTACGCACAGTATCGGTGGCAGTATTCGTGCTCTATTAGTCCGCAATACACGTAAAACACAAGAAGGTGAATCGTTAGGTTCTTATCAAACCGACTTATCAGTAACTGCAGATGGTTGTGATGGTAATTTGTTTTTTATCTGGCCAATGACAATTGTCCATTGTATTGATGAACAATCACCATTATACCATTTATCAGCTAATGATCTATTACAAGAACGTTTAGAAATTGTTGTTTTATTAGAAACAACAGCTGAAAGTACTGGACAAACAACACAAGCACGATCCAGTTATTTGTCACATGAAATCCTATGGGGTTATCGATTTCGATCGATTGTTGCTTTCAATAAGAATCGTGAAGGGTATGAGGTGAATTTTATTAAATTTAATAAGGTTTATCCAATTGAGATGCCAACATGTTCGGCATCAGAATATGAGAAATCAATCAAAGATCAGGATAATAACGGTTCGTGAAACTGGAGATTATTATAATTTACAAATAACAAGTAATAATTATAATTATAGATGATCCTCTGATATTGGATGAGGCGCCGTCATCAACGCAGAAGAGACGCAGACGATTGTTTGGACCACAATCATCCGATGAAACTCATGATGGGTATTATTCCAGTTTTGATGATAACGTGTACGATTACGATGATTAGTCCGCGAGAATTTGTAGAAAATTTATTGATTTTGTAAAAAATACATACTTACGATTATATTTTAGCGTTTTTTTGTCTGTGTGATCCTACCCTGAAGTTTCTAACGTTTCGGATACTTTAGAAACTATAGGTTTGTTCCAACAAAAGGTCAAGATAGTTAGGCGCATGCGTCATGTTCCACTTGGAGCGCTTTCGACACATTTATGCCGGTTGCTGTTTCTTGTTGGAACACACCTAATAAATTTCGAAAAATGCAAATAAGGGCACCGTACGGTTTATGAGGGTTTTTTGACATTAATGGGCCTAATAAATTACGGAAAAAATAATTTTTCTGTCATAATTTCAAGGATTCAAAAATTTTCAATAAACATACCGTAAATTTACGATAATTAAACAACTTTCGACATGGTTTATCTGTTTATTTACCCAAATTTCTAATTGAAAAAATTACCAAAATTGGTATAAAACCCTATTATTCATCCTACAATTCAACTAATTTCCAATTATTTCAATTAATCCTCTAGAATTATTGGGTAATTTGAACTTAATCCGTTCCTGTTTTATTAATTGATAAATAAATGATTACGTTAATTCTAAACAAGATAAGATTCTTAAAAAAACTGTACACTTTACCAGTCAGTCGTATTTTATCCAGGTTCCCATTATAGACAGGTGTTTTAATTATGACTGGACTTTAACACAAAAAAAATGGATATTTTCAACCGATTAATGAAACCGACTAGAGAGGGTCATGATAAAAACTCATTGATTCCAACGAATTCACAATTATACCATCATGGACAAATCAATCCAGGAATGAATTACCATCCATCACAACCACAAACCTCATCATCATTAACTAGGTATTTGTTTGAAATTTGTGACAAAAAATCGATTTTTTTGTTGTTGTTGTTTTAGGCGACTGTACCATCAAGGTGTGTTAAGGAACCCCCGTCGACGTGCCGTTTTCAAAAACGGTGATTGCAACATTCTACCAACACGATCCACACAAAACCATCTACGTTTCTTGCATGATCTATTCACATCATTAGTTGATATCAAATGGCGATATACGTTATTAATTTTCATGTGTGTCTATTTTGGTTCTTGGTTGTTTTTTTCGTTGTTATGGTGGTTGATTGCATTCACACATGGTGATCTAGAGGATGAACATCTACCTATCCATCAAGCGGAATCCGGTTGGACACCATGTATCTTTAATATACAGGGTTGGACGAGTTGTTTCCTATACAGTTTAGAAACACAATCAACCATTGGTTATGGGGTACGGACAATAACGGAAGAATGTCCACAAGCGATATTTGTTATGCAAATGCAATGTATGAGTGCAATGATGATTGATTGTTTTATGGTTGGTGTGGTGTTTGCCAAAATGACTCGACCGAAATTGAAAACACAAACGGTACTGTTTTCCAAGAATGCAGTCATCAATCAACGGAACAGTAAATATTGTTTGATGTTTAGGGTAAGTTGTGGAAAAAAGGCTACATTTCCGCTAAACTTACGGTAACGTACCTGCTGCGAAAACTCCCTATTAACTGCACAGTTTATTCCAGATAGGTGACATGAGTCAAACACACATTATCGGTGGCAGTATTCAGGCGTTATTGATACGTTTTTTGAAAACGAAAGAAGGTGAAATTTTGGGAACACATCAAACGGAATTATCCGTAACAGCAGATGATTGCCAAGACAGTTTATTTTTCATATGGCCAATGACAATTGTCCATTGTATCGATCAACAATCACCGTTATATGAATTATCAGCTAAAGATTTAGTACAGGAACGTTTTGAAATTGTTGTTATTTTAGAAGGTACAGTTGAAAGTACTGGACAATCAATACAAGCACGTTCGAGTTATTTATCGTATGAAATCTTATGGGGTTATCGATTTGAATCGATTGTTGGCTTTGATAAGGACCATGAAGGATATGAAGTGAATTATTTGAAATTTGATAATATCTATCCAGTTGATATGCCATTATGTTCGGCAGCGGAATATGAAGAATATAAGAAAAATAACGAAAACGGTAGATCCGATTTTATTGATTAATGCTAACGTTAACGCCAAATCCTACTCCAAACGGATGTAGCGTTATCGTTATCGTTAGCGTTAACGTATTACCTGCGAAAACTCTCTAATAAATTTTTGTTTGTAGATGAAATGGTGAAACGAGAGGCTTCTTCAACAACACCACCACGACCTGACAGCCCAGATGGGTCACCTAATGGTCATTATTCAAATTTCGATGATATCGGCTATGATTACAATTCAAGTTATGTGTAAAATTTTTGTCAGTTTGTTTTGAATAAATTGATGGAATTTTTGAAATTTTCTATTTTTTCCCCTTTATTCACATAAATATATACAAAAAAAAATACAGTGGGATCTCTATATAGTGAAACAAATAAATGTTCATTATAGAGGGACTGCCCAAATTAGCACAAAAGAGAGGTCAGGTCAATGAAAATCGGTCAGGTCACATCAACAGACATTGAGTGGACAGAGAATTCTATTCATATAGTGAACCCATTAGAAACCTGGCGCACTACGGCGGGAACGTTATACTTTACCCCACGAAAATAGGATCGCCTCAGGCAAGGACCAAGTACCTACTTGCTACTGTTTATTACTAGGGTCTGCAAGAATGGTTTATTACAGTATTTACCGATGCCAATATTAAAACGGTCCGTACTCAAATCTTTAGGCCATCCTTTAGAAATATAGATGCAGGTAGAAAATATACATAAATGTGTAGATGTTTTTCACATAAAGAAATATTTTATTATTTTTTTTAAATACGGGCCTGTGCCTTGCCCAACTGTGCGTTCTTTTTAGATTTATTTATGGGGGTATCGTTGTAAAACCCAACCACCGAAACCGCAAACCAAGTCAAGTCAACTACAGTTATCTTGGAGAATACTATACATTCAACTCGTCTCCGACAAAGGCTAAACCATTGATTGTGATTCTGATAGGACGTGGCGGTCGTATTCGTCGACCTTAGATTTTCGTTATAGCGACCTTCTCCTTATAGCGAGTCTCAATGTAAATGCATACGCGTCTTATTTATCGATTCCTTATTGCCGATAATGGATGAAGAAAAAGGAAAAATAATAATAAAATTAAAATTTTGACAATATTTGGTGGATGTTTCAGGGAAAACTATGTCACGGTTAAAATCATAAAAATGCGCATTTTTACGCAACTTATTTTCGTTACAATAAAAACATAAATCTATTTGTAACAGATTTTGTTGTAATAATTATTTAGAAAATATCACAAGATCACTTAAATCAATAGACGAGTCGAAAGTTTTCAATAAATAAGCAAAATTAACAATGAAATTTCAAGAAACTCCATCAAAATACTCAATTTTTCATAAATAATCCGAGATAAAATGGCATAGAAAAGCTGTAGAAGAGTCAAAAATAACGAAAAGGCTACAATAAAACCCTAGTCCGTCCCTGTTAATAATAATGATTTCAAATTTTAAACAAAACGGTTGCGTTACTTCTAAACACAGATAAGCCACCATCCTAGATCTTCAACTAGTTCAACATTGGCAGCGTTTCGATAATTTCTTGAATGGATTGATTTTTTAGCAAAATTTTTTATCAGGAAACAAAAAAATTATGGATATCTTTAATCGATTAATGAGACCGACTAGAGAGGGTCATGATAAGAACTCGTTAATCCGGCCAAATCTCAATCCATATAGTGGTGTTGGTGGTGGTGGTGAAACGAATCCAGGAATGCATTATTATCCACAACAACATCAAGCATCATCTTCACTAACTAGGTAGGTAATCCGTTCCGATTTAACGGTTCTCCCCCCAAAAAAATTGATTTTATCGAATTTTTACAGAAGAATCTACCAACAAGAACAATTACGGAATCCTCGACGTCGTGCCGTTTTCAAAGATGGGGAATGTAATGTTCTACCAGCACGAACTACACGAAGTCAACTCAGATTCTTGCAAGATATGTTCACATCTTTGGTAGACATTCAATGGCGCTACACATTGTTAGCGTTTATGATTGCATATTTTGGTAAATTTCCGGCGCAATTTGGCACTAGTGCCGGATTATCGAAATTTTTCTATGATTCAGGTTCATGGTTGTTTTTCTCGTTATTGTGGTGGTTGATTGCATTCACACATGGTGATCTAGAAGATGAACATTTGCCGAATGTTCAAGCTGAAAATAATTGGAATCCATGTGTTTTTAATATTTACGGATGGACGAGTTGTTTTCTATTTAGTTTTGAAACACAAACAACCATCGGTTATGGTGTACGGACCATAACAGAAGAATGTCCGCAAGGTATATTTATTGTTCAGATGCAATGGATGAGTGCAATGATGATTGATTCATTTATGATTGGTGTGGTGTTTGCTAAATTAACACGACCGAAATTGAAACGACAAACCGTGTTATTCTCCAAGAATGCAGTCATCAGTCAACGAGATGGTAGACTGTGCTTTATGTTCAGGGTAAGTCGATAATAACATGAAAACAGTAGCAAGTGGGATTCACCGTCAAAGTTCACGACGACTAGTGATTATTGGTTCAAATGTCCCGCTTAAAGTTTTGTAGGCGGAGCAAGACAAGTCGACGAGGACTATAGACTGAATACCAAAGTCTGAATCTCATTGATTATCAATTTTAGGTGGGCGACATGAGCAAGACGAATATCATCGGTGGCAGTGTCCGTGCTGTATTGATACGTTTCCGTAAAACGAAAGAAGGTGAAATTTTGTATACTTATCAAACGGAATTATCACTAACTGCGGATGGTTGTGATGCAAATCTATTCTTTATATGGCCAATGATTATTGTCCATGAAATTGATGACCAATCATCATTATATCAATTATCAGCTACAGATCTATTACAAGAACGTTTAGAAATTGTTGTTATATTAGAAGGTACAGTTGAAAGTACTGGACAAACAATACAAGCACGATCCAGTTATTTAGCTCATGAAATCTTATGGGGTTATCGATTTGAATCAATTGTTGGATTTGATAAGGACCATGAAGGATATGAAGTGAATTTTAATAAATTTGATAGTGTTTATCCAGTTGATACGCCACTGTGTTCAGCTGATGAACTAGATGAATATTTAAAGAGTCAAGATCAGTCAGATGATGACCAAACGAAGGCACATTCAATAGGTGTGTTCCAACAAGAATTTGAAACTCTTGTTGGAACATACCTAATATTTCCCCCTCAAAAATTTTTTTTTAGATGAAGCGCCAAAACTAGACGAACCTTTATCACCAGAACGACCAGGACCACCACCACCACGACCAGCCACTCCACAACCATCCCATGATGATTTCTATTCAAATTTCGATGATACCGGTTATGAATACAATTCCAGTTATGTGTGATTTTTTTCAAAAAAACCTTAATGAGCCATCTAGACAACACATAGAGTGAAATACATCTTTTTTTTAAAAGTAACATCGTTTTTTTTATTTGACTCTAGAGTTTAAGCGCTATCCACACGCTCCAACTTCCTGATGGGGATACTTCTGTACGCCAGATGGTTGGAGTACATACTGCGATCATGTGGTTGCCTCATTACTTCAATCCGCTGGTACACAGAAACTCCAATTTACTCAAATATCCCCGTCAGGAAGTTGGAGCGTATAGATGCCGCTTTATAAATCAAAAAATGGTGCAGTTTTGATAAAAAAATGTATCAACATCAATGTCAATATGTTATCAATATTCTTTTTTTTGTATGTGAATACGACTATACAGGCTGTTCCAGCGGAAAACTAGTACTTGTCCAGCCTAATAAGAACCAGACACTGTCGGCAACAGTAGCGACATGACACACTTAAACGTTTGACAGAACGAACTGCTACTTTCGTAACAAATCCATTGCGCATGTCCGCTCCAAGTTCTTCTAAGCTTGGACCACTTATATATTTTCATGTTCATAGACGAACTGGGTGTTTTACGGTGGCGACGTCCTGTATGTTTTTGTTATAAAACATAATTAAGTGACTTCTAGAGATTGTGGTGAATCCCAGATATACTTGTTTCAAGGAAAGTCCCATTTACACACTCATGAATAACAAATTTTATCGATAACGGTACAAATTTTTAGTATAAATATCGACTTATTGGCGTTATTATTGGACAACCGTCGTCTTACCAATTCAACAATGAAAGTGTTAATAATTGTTACATTTTTTGCTTTAACAAAAGGTAAGGTTTTTTGGGGAGTTTCGCAATTATAAAATAACGTAATAAATGAAAATCTATAGCTCGAAATTGTGATGAAGACGGTATTATGGTTTATGAAGATATGAAATGCACACCATTACATTACAAAAATGATTGCCCAACAAACTACAAATGTAAAGGTATTGAGAGTAGTGCCAATAAATGTTATTATCAGGGTGAAAGTTACCCATATGGTTCACCAATACCGAAGAATTCGTATGGATTAAGTTGTCAGTTTGGTTGTTTTTGTACTGAAAGATCCGGCTTGTAAGTTTATTAGAACACCAAAAAAAAAAACCAAAACTATAACTGATTGATTATTGTCGTGATCTAGACCTTCCGTAACTTGTGCCCAAGGTGGTTGTGCTGAATATTCCGGATTACCACCATCACCTGGCTGTTACCGGAAATACAATTTGGAACAATGTTGTTCAAGTGGTGAAATTTGTCGTAAGCAATCCTTAAAGTGCATATACATGGAGAGAGCCGTCTCTCCAAAATTCTGTCCCTCCCTCTGTAAAGAAAGAAGAGAAACAGAAGGGGCGAATTTAGGAGCGCAAAGTCCCTTCGTGTATATGCCGCCCTGAAAATCTTTATAATTGTCTTGATAAAGGTAAATCTTTTAGCACCATTTGATAATCAAACACGCTGTATAGTTGATAATGTGGAATATCGTGAAGGTGAACGCTTCGTACCGAAATCATCATGTCATGTTTGTGTTTGTCAGAAGAGTTGGAATGGTGAATATGTAGCGCCGTTTTGTAAACGTAACGGATGCGATGTGCAAATCTTTCATCAAAAAGAAACTCAAAAAGCTTGTGCTCCGGTTTACATAAAGAAAACACTAACGAAGAACTGTTGTCCGGATTTATGGATTTGTCGTAAGTTCTGATTTGCAACAACCGGTGAGGGATATTCTCCTATATGATTACTTACTTCAGAGCCGGCTGGAAGTTTTTCAGTGCCCAGTGCAAATTTATAAAAACGATAGTCCGGTCCTGTTTTGTAGGACCCAGTTTTTAAATTTAAAGAGATTTTATATGCGGACGTGTTCTGCAAAGCATCTTCTGAGCCGGCACTGGATAGAAAGAGGAAAGGTCAAAATGTAAGTGTGTGGCTCCTCTAGCCCTAACTTACACACTCTTGCTCTTTCTTTCTCATGCGTGAAGGGCGACAGATAGGAGAAAAATCTCCCCCCGTTTCATTAGAATTTTTCTTTTGCAAATTTATTTACAAAAAAACCTTACAGCTGATGGTAAAGAAGAAATTGAACCATCCGCTACTGATTCAGGTGAGTTTTAAGACCTTAACTGGCCTTATTTTGGGGCACTAAAACTTAACTTTTTGTAGATTTGACATGTAAATTTGGAGAAACAACTATCAAATTAGGCGATAAATTCAAGAAACAAGTTGATTACAGAACTAAATTACATAAAATACAATGTGAATGTAAAATACCACCATTGGTTACCTGTACAGAAATCTAAATTACAGTAGAGACCATCACTTATCCGGATAATAGCAGTTTTACTGTAAATCTGTCCGAAATATATATAGAAATTTCCATGCATGAGGCATTTTTCTTTTAATAATTTTCCTTATCATCATAATACAAGAGGCGGGAATTATCGCAAACTATCAATTGCAAAAAAACACCCATTTTATTGAACAATTAATTAATTAAATAATGAATATATGTATACGTAAAATTTTGAGCAATTAATGTCCTTTTCCTCCCTGTGTATCCGGAAAAAGTCTGTGTCCTGATCAGGACTCGAACTCCGAAGCTTTCAATTGCCGTATACATTTTGGCGCTCCCACAGGCTCCGGCCAGGGCCAAGCTGGATTACTTTTTCCTCAAACGATGAGTTAGACTGACTTTCTGTCTGATTTTACCACACGTTTTTTCACCTGTATGTTTTCTAAAATGGCGAATTAGAGTCGCTTTCCGGCTGAAACTGTCACCACAGGTAGCACATTCGTACGGTTTTTCGCCTGTATGTATTCTCAAATGGAAAATTAGATTTACTTTCAGACTGAAACTTCTACCGCAAGTATCACATTTATAAGGTTTTTCTCCTGTATGTGTTTTCAGATGTCTGTCTAGATTTTCTTTCCGACTGAAACTTCTACTAAAGTATGACATTTATACGGTTTTTCACTTGTGTGTGTTTTCAGATGTCGGTCTAGATTTTCTTTCCTACTGAAACTTCTACAGCAAGTATCACATTTATACGGTTTCTCCGCTGTGTGTGTTTTCAGATGTCTGGCTAGATTTTCTTTCCGACTGAAACTTCTACCGCAAGTTTCACATTTATATGGTTTTTCACTTGTGTGTGTTGTCAGATGTTTGACTAGATTTACTTTCAGACTGAAACTTCTACCGCAAGTATCACATTTATACGGTTTTTCTCATGTGTGTGTTTTCAGATGGCTGGCTAGATTTACTTTCAGACTGAAACTTCTGCCGCAAGTATCACATTTATACGGTTTTTCTCCTGTGTGTGTTTTCAGATGTTTGACTAGATTTTCTTTCACACTAAAACTTCTACCGCAAGTATCACATTTATACGGTTTTTCTCCTGTATGTACTCTCAAATGGACAATTAGAATTCTTTTATACTTGAAATTTTTATAACATATAGTACATTCATGTAATTTCTTATCTGCAGTCTTAACGTTGATGTTTTCATTTGAATCACTATCATTTATTGTGACCTCTTCATCTACATCATCTTGTTCACTATTATCTTCATCACTTTGGATAACATACTTGACTATTTTATCGTTACGATAATCTTCAAGAAATTTCAAGTCTGCTTGGAAAATCAGTTTTTTGAAATTATAATTCTCTAATAATTTATCACAACATTCAAAACAAACTAATTTTGAAAACGGATCATTCTCAGATAACTAGAAAAAAATATATATAGAAAATACAGTGTGATCTATAAAATTCATGGTCAAAGTGTACCATAACAAACGTATGTCCTTGCGAGCGTGATAATTCAACCGCTTACTGCATTAACGCCATCTGTACATGTATATGTCATAAACATTACCCTAACTTATTATGATAGGTTAGTAACAAACGATAAAGTGTTGACATACGTTTCTTACGTCATACAAAGCCACCGCTCACTTGTGCATAAATTTTAGAGATCGCACTGTACATATTTTTTAGTTTTTCTAATTTTACCTGTAATCCCAATAACTCTTCAACTATATTCGATAATAGTTGATCAGATATTTTATATAAAAATACATTTTCATACAATTTTAGCGATGAACCTTTATAATTGCATAAGCGACATACCAGTCCATCATAATTCTCTACACGAGATTTTGATTCAGTTTCGTTGATATATTCTTTAAAGCGACCAAAGTCAAATAAGTTCTGATAACAATTTAAACAAATCATTTGTGGACATGGATCACTTTTAGACAACTGAAAAAAATTTAAAAAGAATACATAAATACATTCCTAAACACCGTTATAATCTTTATTATTATCGGTAATTGCATAAGTAATTCCCGTAAGTGGAAGGAATGTGGCAGGTTCAGAAGAATTATTATTATTATTATTGTTTGTTGACTATGCACTATAACAACAAATTGTAATATAATTAATATTACATTTTTTCCGTAAGTACCTGCTCGGATTTTTATAAAACGCACCCTTTGTTTATGGAAATGATCTGCTCAGACATTTATAAAACACACCCTTTATGTCAAATATCAGCATGGCCAACTGCAACATCCAAAATTCCCTAAACATTATTTTCTATTTTACAAGGCAGAAAAAGTGCAAAATTGTTAGCGGCAATTACTTATCAAATAACCGATATTATTATTCCTTGCCTTTAAATCAGTTATTTCTGTCACCAAATCAGATATGAATCGACCATATTTTTTCGATGTAAACATATTTTTAATACAACTGTCGTATTCAAATCCATGGCATAATCTGCACAAAAACTTCATGGTTTTTTAAATTATTATGAACTAACAATAAACAAATTAATTATTCTTTAATAATTACAAAAATTGACACAAAACACACGGAGTTTTCCTAAGTTTCTCTTGTCTGTCAAAAATTTGAATTTAGTACTGTCAAAGTGAATTTCACATTCGCGTGGATAGATGGCAGTCACTTCGCCCGAACAGGCACACCAACATCTTACCAAAAAATCCCTAACCGCCAACTGTCATTTGTCATTTATTCGAGGTTATAAATACTGTCAATACGTGTTAAATTTTCAAAAAAAAAAATACTATCTTTCCAAAATATATAAAAATATATTTACGTGAGGCATTTCTTTTTTATAATCT
>JAZBHA010000754.1:0-10431 GCA_037464855.1 Iselma pallidipennis
CAGACGGACAGACACAGCAAAACCAGAAGCGGTCCTTTTTAAAATTTTATTTTGAGGGACCGCTAAAAAAGAACACAAACTATGAAATTACATAACGAGAAAATCTAAAGTATTTTAAATTCACACTTAAGTCCTTCCTGTGTTATCTACATACTCATAATATGACGTAATCGAATAATTTTCTGGATTAAACATCCATTTAGTTCAGCCGTATCTGATATTATGAGGTTCTGGCCAAAACTCGATTGATTAATACCACCAGCTACTAATAACAAAAAAATAAAAATACAATAAAAAATATAGGAGGACTATTTATATGTAACGTACATTCACATAAATGTGAAATAGTCTGTTATATTAGTCTGCTGCACCTTCTTTAGAATAATCATTTTTTCATAATTTGTACATAGATTATGAATTATCGGGAATGCTTGATTATCACCACTTTTCAAAGAAAACTGTTTTAGACTAGTAAAGACTGCATACGCTATTTTCTGTCAGTTGATACTGACACTATTAGGAACATCTTCCATATTTTCATCAGGGGATTCATGTTCCTCATTCATTCCATCTTGTACATCTTCAATACTAATTGTCAGTTACTACGTTGTTATCGCAAGTAGCATACACCAATGGATCTACTGAGCAATTCAACGAACCAACAAGGTTATTCATGCTAGATATGATAAAGGGAGTTCATCTTCTGCATCAAAATCGTTGTTATGTAATGTGGCATTTTTGACGAATCCAGCCTTACGAAAACAGTTTTTAATAGTTTCATTAGATACTTGATTCCATGCACTATTGGCCCACATTACTGCATCTAGAATATTAACAGATTTGGACAATTCTGTTGCTGATGATACTTTATTCATGTATACTATCAAATACTTTAAAACCAGTTGTCTCTAGTAAATCTTACATGTATTTATGATACCCTGACCCAGTGGTTGGCAAAGGGCAGTCGAATTGGGTGGTAAAAATATTAGTTAGATGTTACTAAGACGCAAATCTGGGTGAAATGCAGCATTATCGAGAAAAAGAACAATGTTTCGATTCTGATTCTTCATTTTTTTGTTGAAAGCATGAAGCCACTCTGTCATTATTTCTCGCGTCATCCACGCTTTCCTATTTGATTTCCAATCAACAGGTAAATCTCTTTGTATAAGATTTTTAAAACATCTTGGAGAGAATTGTAATCCTTTCTTTGGCGACTTTCCCACCACTACATTTTTCCCCTTTAATACTGAACATTGTGTCGGGCAAAGCGCGAAAAAATAAACCACTTTCATCCACATTGAACATATCTTTCTCTGAATATCTATTAAAAACAGATTTCATTTTCTCTTTCCAATCTTCCACAATGTTTTTATCAACATCAGCTGTTTCACCACAAATGGCCTTATAATTAATATTTTGCCTTGTTATAAATCGTTGCAGCCAGCCATTTGACGCTTTAAAATCCGATTTTTGGGCTATTTCTGATGCTTTTTGTTTGAGAAGTGGTCCCGAAATAGGTATATTTTTGTTTCTGGCCTTTAACAAACCATTCATATAATATACGATATATTTGAGCCTTTACGTTTCCCTTTTTATATCTACGTTATGATGGCCTTCGTGCTACCTTTTACGTATATCATTTTTATTTTTCAAAATCTTGGCCACTTGTGTTTTTCCAACCTTAAATCTTCGTGCTAATGCACGTACACTACGTTCTTCTTTATTCACACATTTTTCAACAAACTCAATAATCTCAATTTTGTCGTTTAAACTCAAAATATTATAAGATCAGTCATTATAATTATTGAATTTTATATTTCTATACTAATTATTATTAAACAATGAGGGATATCTTGACTTAGGCAATGAAGTGGCAATAATCAGAAAACAATAGAAAGAATTAAATCCACTTACATTAGTAGAAAGTTTACCCTCATGTCTGGACTGGAATACTTGTTCAGTATCGAATACTTCTTGTGTTCAAATATGTTGAGATATTACACCAGTTGTCACGAGAAAGGGACCGTCGTAATTCAGCTGATGCGGTTGATTTTCTTCCAACTTTTTCTGCAGATGGTTTTTCTTGTGATTAAACGTTGGAACGTATAACACTAATTTTCACGAGACAGGGACCGTCGCAAATTTATTAATGCTGTCACAGATCCTACCGACTGCGCCAATTTTATGTTTATACATTAAGTATATTATTTGAATTAGTATTTTGTATAGAAATTTACCTTCTTGATCAGGACAAATAAACTCATCTTTTTCCATTATATCTGTATCGCATTCTTCATCGGAGATGCTAAAGCATTCTCCATTATTGATATTAATTAACTCTTCTTCTTCAGTGAGTTGTTTTTTTATGTATATTCTGCAGTCAGTAATCAATTAGCCGAACTTTCCGGAGCCGTGGAAAGTCCGCTGCCTATTAACTTTATTCCATAATAATTCTGGCAATTTTTTATTACAGAAAATGAATTTTTTAGGGCATTTTTCGACGGCCATAGTAACAAATATAAAATACCTAAATGTCTACTTACAGAAAGCTTATATATTGTTACATTATTTGATAGACAATTTCATCGTGCAGTTATTCTTAATTTATTACCAGATACGCCACAACAAGTTGATGTTTTTCTTTATAAATAGGCAATTTCTAAAAATCAATAATTCCAGGTACTCTTCATTGATTACGGTATTGCCTGGAAGGTTCAAACAAATATGGGTTAGATAATAATTTACCTGACCCACCTTTTTCCATCTTCCAAGCCACCGTCTGATATCCGGTATCAGGCGATACGTCCATCTGCCTTTAGTGGATGCGTCCCATCGCGACTGCCACTCGCTGATGGATTCCTCCCTAGCCTCCCGTTTGGACTTTTGGTTCGATTGAAAACGAGAAATCTGCAGGACAACGGAATAGATAAATGTGTTATATTAATTAATTGGCTGGTTTAACTTACTTCTAAACTTCTTTCGATTGGATTTTCGACTGGGATAAACAATTCTCTTATATTAGGAGGCATATTTTCCGTTATATCAATCACATCACATATATGGCTACAATATGTACAGACTCTAGTCGCTCCTGCAAATCGAGAACAAGAACAAGAAATATGTACAGGAAAAGAAATAAGAAAAATTATAAACAACGTACGAATATTGTTAGTACAGGGGGTGCTGCAGTTCCGCAGTGCCTATGCACCAGCCGCCACTGTGTTGATGTTAAAAGAACTAAAATTTTTTATTTGATCAACAACGTGTCAAAAGACTTACTTGATTTGTTGGTTATAGGTATCATGGCACACTTTGACCACAAAATTTTCTAGATCGCACTGTATTATGTAATACTTACCAGTTTTCATTGGATGCTCTTCGATTTCAATTTTTATATCATCCTGAGAAAATCCCTGATTTTCAGTAATTCCATCATCCAAATGTTCATTCTTTATTTTTACTTCATCATTCAAAGAATTGACATTTTTTCGTTTTTAATCTAAACCCTGTCTCTTGCAGTTTTTGAAAAACTATCTCTAAATTTTGAATATGTTCCTCCCATGTCTTTCCTGTTATGATTATATCGTCGATGAATACTACTGTGTTTTTACATCCTTGTAATGTACTTTCAATTATTCTTTGAAAAATGGAACAAGCTGGTTTCATACCAAAGGGTAATCTCTCTATTCGGAAAATTCCCTTATGCGTACTCCAAGCTTTTAGCTGATTCAGCTAATTCTAATTGTAAGTGGTTATACGCATGGCTTAAATCAAGTTTTGTAAAAGTTTCCCCATTTGCAGTTCCGCGAATAACTTCTGTATATTAGGAAGAGGATATTAATAATCGGCCAAAATAGAATTTACTGTTGTTTTATAATTAGCACAAAGCCGTAACGAACCGCATGGTTTTAGTATCGGCACTAATGGTGTTCCCCATTGCGAATTTGAAATTGGTTTCATTATTCCGTCATTATGCAATCGAACCAATTCTGTTTCTACCTTATCTTTAAACGCTAAAAGTAATGGTAACCTTTTCATACTTATACCACACTAACTCGTCTTTAAATAATTCTGAGAACTTTGCGAGTAACTCTGAAATAGACTTATGTAGTTTCTACATGTGGATCTTCGTTGTCCTTGTTTTCTTGTATCACGTTAACGCATGGCATCAAGTTAAATTTCTCAATCAAATCCCGACCTAGCAACGATGTTGTTCCTTGCTTTACCACTAATAATTTTATCTGTTGTGAAAAATTATTTATTCTTAACGATACCCCTATTTGTCCTTCCGGAAAATTTCTCGTACCCGAATAAATGCTGAGCACTGTGTTGCATTTTTCTAATGTTACATTTCTATATTTTTGTAAATATGTATTGTAAGAAATTACAGACACTGTTGCTGTATCAATTTGTATCTGGCATAAAACATTGTTAATGTACGCGTTTACTTGGAATTTATGCTGAACAAATGTTTTATTTAATCAATGCACACAATATAGCTAGATTTTAGACTGCAGTCTGAACTTACCATAAGGAAAGACAGATTAGATGCCGCCTTACACGCCTCCAGGGGAGTTGCTATATTAATAAAATGTAAAATCCCACACAAAACAACAACAACAACGCCACGAAACTCTATCGAGTTTATTGCAGTTCGATTAAATGAAGACATTGTTGTAACAAGTATCTACAATAAACCACCGAACAACAACAGGTGCGCGGAACTTGAAGAAATTGTCAATCTCTCCAAGAAAACGATCACAATGGACGATTTCAACCCCAAACATGAACAATGGAATTGCCCAGAAAACAACAACAATTGGAACTTATTGCAAAATATTACAGAAAGTATATATGTTATTATAATGTTGCATTAAAACCAGTGGCCAAAAATGCGAATAGTCAAGAATTGTCAAGAACCTTGGATAAAGTCGTACGATTCCTGACTAAAAGATCCCGTTGACCTGGACTGGGTAGGTCCATTGTCCATTAGTGGATCTTCTGTTTTCAAATTACTATTTTCATTCTCTCATTTGGTGATTGATAAACAATTGTGTCTAGGCGACAGATAGGCGGATGTAATCAAGCGACGTTTATTATCCACAGTGTTGTGTGTCTTCAATAAACAATGGTTACAATTTTGACCAAAATGTTTTTTTACTTCGACCCCTCAGAACACCCTTATTGTACTCTATTCCCCATAGGGATGCTAAGGTTTAAGTATATAACACTATTTCGCGGTCACCCTGTTACAGGGGAAAAAGTTTTGGTGGTTAATCGTTTTTTTTTATTGTGAATTTGTCGTTTGATATTACTCCCAACCTTGATGATAATGTTACTCCATTCTGTTGAAATGGTGCATTGTTGTCCCAAAGAAGTGATAAAGTCAGCGGCAAAACGTTGGAAGTAAATGCGGATAAAAATCTTTCCAATCGTCCGATATTATTTGACTCAAATATTAGACAGTAATTACTCTGATTAGTATTGTTTGATTCTTTCCTGTGAAATAGCGGACATGTGAAGTTATAGGAAAATGAAATATTTGTATTTATTCGCGTCACATGGGATCTATTTATGAAGGAACAAGAAAAAATGCACATACAAAATCCATGAACAATAACATAAGAATCTCTGAGAGATACATGCTGCTGAGCGGTATATAAAATGTTATTCGTTCATTCATTATAGGGCCAAATGGCCTTCACGGAGGAATGAAATCTCATAGAAAATATAATATATAAAAAGGATAGGCCTGATTGTTCAAGAACATCCAAACAGACTATCCTAAAGGATTACTGGCTAAATCCACCAAGCTCACCATTAAATAGATACGATAGTCTGGAAAAAGACAAAGAAGAAGATAACGAGAGCCAACAAAGAAATAATTGAAACCCCCAAACCACCTCCAATATTCGTTGCTAGTATGTAGTGAAAAAATAACAAAATCGCAAGAAATGATGAATTGTCTTCTAACTCAATCAGACGACAAGTTTCTTCGCTAACTGGTTGACCCCTGTCGGCTGTTGAGGTGACATGTAACGCATATATTCAATTGCTACAGGTACGTTTATATCTCGACATACAGGGGGTACCCCATCTTGCGCCACTGCCCCATTTTGCAGCACCTTCTCTTACAATGAAATCATTAAAGCGTTGGGTGAAGAAAACACGCAATATGATACACATCAACCCAAACAAGAAGGATCCTTTCGAGTCGTATCAAGAAACATTTATCCTACTACCGACTCAAATGAATTAAACGCAGAAATCGAGAAGCATGGACCGACTGTAAAGAATATTAGCAACATTAGGCAAGGAATAACAAAAAAGCCACTACTACTTTTCCACATAGTATTATAACAGAATCAAACACATCTACAACGTGGATCGGCTAATGAACCTAGTAGTAAAATTTGAAGCCCCACACCCCAAAAAAAGTGTTTCAACGTATCAAATGTCAAAGATATGGACCTTCTCAAAAATTTTATTATATAACTGTGTTAAATGTTCCGGAAAGCTCCTGACGGCTAATTATTGACGAAAAACCAAAAGTTCAGATGTTGAATGTGTGCTCCGCGACGGCAATCGTCCAGCAAATTATAAGATAATCATCAGGACATCCAGATTATCAATAACACTCAGCGACCTCTGGCAGTTCAGTTGGATAGTATTGGACGTGCACATCAGTCACCACTCACCATCTCCCTTATTCTGTGGAGTGCCTGAAACTTTTTGGACACCCTTCCGCAAAGAGTGCTGGATGTCCCCCACCCCCTCCATGCGACAGTTCACACATTCCACCTCATTCGGACAGCCCTTCCGACTGTGCCCCTCCCTTCCTCACTTCAGACAAACCCTGACCCTCACGCACGCCTTGCATAGTGCACAGGAAACACCACTGTTTCTGCACCTAAGGAGGCCCCATCCCACACCCAACAAATGCCTGTGGCAGACCCCAGTCAATTCCACCACTACATTACCCTGCGGCGACCCTGCCTTCTTCACCCGGTTAACCACTCCTTGCAGGTTTGCTGCAATCAAGAAACTATGTTGTGTTCGACTACCAATAGCCAGTCAAGTGATACTGAGTAGAAGATTATCAAATCATCAACGAATCAAAGCTGTGGTACTAAAAATTATGTTGTATGCGATGCTGCATCAAGCATAATTAATGCTTTTACAAAGGTGTTTTTTATGTCTTGCACTGTACCTAATAATGTGGTGCTGTACACACACTTGGAAGAATTTTGGAAATTATAATAAGAAACTATGACTGAAATTTTGTTTTTCTTTATTGAGAACTGTAGTTTATTGTATCAAGGTGCACTATTATAGTATATATCAACTTAGGACATTTTGAGAACACCCCTCCCCCCTATAAAACGTGCAGGCCAACTCTTTCAGTCATTTTGCCAAATTTGAAGCTTTTAACATCAGTGGTTCAACAAATACAAGACTTAAAAACCATTTTTTGGCGGTTCACTTATACACTTATGCATATTAAAGAGAACGACTCTTGGGTAAGAAATACTAGTATTATCGTTTGTGTAAGTCAGGCCTTTTCTCTCTTTAGGGAAGGAAGGAGGAGAGATAGAACATAGGAGAGATAGAACCAAATTCGCCAGACATAGATGAACACATAACCTGAAACAACGAGAAAAATAAAAATAAAACAAATCAAAATTTCCTCTAGAAGTGTGTTTTCTTTTCAGGGTTTCACCACCACCATTATTACTACTAACATTGCAAGTCTTCAATTTCAATTTTTTCCACTACTACCACCAATTGTACTTGGAGTTCCTAATTTAAGTTTTGCACTACTACTCGGTATTACCGGCACTGGTGGTCCTTTCAGTAGTTGATTTAGTTGGTAGGAGAGTTTTTTCACGTTCCCTCGTTTTCTTACTTACTTTTTGTTTACATTCCTGTGAAATTCCAATTGATTGGAAAGATTGGTGCCATTTCTTCTCCGGTCTGTTATTCGTAAACGGGTTGGGTCTTTTGCCGTTTAGCATTATTTGTTGATACTATCTAACAGTTGCTCCTTACCTATAGGAAAGTGCTGTTCACTAAGTGTGAACAGCCATGTAACTAGAATTTGTCCCTCACGAGGAGTAAGAATAGTGGGTGGTCCCATACTACAGGTAATAGGGCTTTTGCCCGTTATTTTGTTCCTCAATGTTATTCTCGGAACTCCAAATCTTCGCGCAGCTGCCCCCATCTTTTCTCCCTTTCGAGCCGCTTCAATGGATTTCGCCATTTGATCTTGTGTACAGTTCTTTTATGGTGCCATTGCTGAAAAACAAAATATTTTATAGGCGCAAAGTAGCATTGGGGCAGCTACAGAAAGAAATAAACGAATTTGTTTTAGCATGGACTAAAAATTTAAATTATCAAGTAAAATTCAAACGTGTGTCCTGTTTATGTATGTTCGCGATAAACGCAGGATCTACTGAAGCGATTTTAAAGATTCTTTCACCAATGGGTAGCTTTACACCCTCATAAATTATTATTATAACGTTCATATCGTTATTCTATGACTAATGGGAGCTGAGAAGCGTGGGTGGATCAGTATAATTTTCAGTAAACCCGAAGAATTTTATTTGAAACCCGGCGCCCGGAGAATGATCGCAAAACCCGGAGTCTCCGGGTCAAAGTCACATTGTTGGCAACCTTAACCAGCGGCAAAAAGTGCGAATAGTCAAAAATTGTCAACATCTCGCTCGTTAAAAGCCCCCCAGGAAAATGTTCCAGAAGAATTTTTTTTTCAAACTTACATTTCTATGAAAAACCCACACGTGCTTTCTCAAACTGTCTATACTGCTGAAAATCTTGCCGCAATCATTGCAGCGTTTGCGACCACACCCTGTTTTGGAAATCAGTAAATAAATTGACAATAAACAAACTAATAATATGATATTCATAAAAATTCTATGGTCGTTGTACATATGACACATACTTACTTATTGCTTTTCTCCTTGGTCGCCTCTGTTGGCGCTGTTTTATCTAATCGTAAAAAAACAAAAGTTACATTGCTCACTATAATAGGTGGAGGTTTTGGTTCTTTTTTCTCAATCTGTTTAACATGTACAAAACTAGCACTCTTCTGTTGCTCTGCTCTGGGGATGACTCTGGTGATGAGTTTGCTTTTCGTTTCTTATTTTTATTTTTTCTGCTACCGGGTGTTATCCAGACGACTTCTTTAGCCAATTCTTCTTCATCTGTTTCGTACTGGATATCATGTTTGGAAACCTTAGAGAAGTTTTTGTCTATTAGTTTTTGATTTAAGACGTTTATTTGTCTCTGCATATTTCCTGCTTTTCGCTGCATTTTTTCCAGCGTTAATTGTAATTTTTCTCTCATAGCTTTTTCTTGTATCCATGCATCGTATAATGCTTGTTCATTCTGATTTCTTGTCTGGTTTTCGTGAAACAAGGCTTGATTTTGTTGTGCTAATAACGCTTCTCCTGGTGTCACAGCTGTGTTGTTCTGGAACATATTGAACCAGCCCTGTATACGGGCCCTCGTTCAATGTAGCACCATTTACGCGACCCACATGTGTCCGCTGCCTGTGTTTAAATTTTGTTCAATTTTAACAATATCACTTTAAAACTCAAATTTTTATAGGATTATACGTGTGCCACAGTAGCAACACGTTCTTGTTTGCTCTTCAAACACAGAATAGAACAAGGAATAAATACCGATAGAAGGATAAGAGAAATTTTGAATAACTTACGGATAATATTTGTACAAACAGAGCAAAAAAAAATGACCGCAAGCTGTTATACAAAATGGTGTGTTGTTTATATACACAGAGTTGCAGTTGTTGCACATTAGATTTTGAGCCATTGTTATTTTTCTTGGTCAAATAACTTTATTAATAATTTAAATATAATTAGAATAATAAACCAATAGGAATCAAAATTACACAATATTATGTATTTGACATACACAAATTTTGTTATTTCACAAAATAACGTGGTAGAAGACTACTTGACTTATTTAGAATCTCCAGGAATTTTCATATTATTGATATCTCCTAAAAACTCATATGCTTGAAACAAATATATTTATAAAACTAATCACAAAAAACAAAAAAGACATAGATAAATACATAACATGAAACAACGAAAAAAATGAAAATAAAAAAATCAAAATTTCCTCTAGAATTGTGTTTTTTTTTCAGGGTTTCACCACCACCACCACCACGACCATTATTATTACTATTAACATTACATGTCTTCAATTTCAATTTTTTTCCACTACTACCAAGAGTTGTACTTGGAGTTCCTTACGTTTTGCACTACTACCCGGTATTACCGGTACTGGTGGTACTTTCAATAGATTACTAGTTGATTTAGTTGGTAGGAGAGTTTTTTCACGTTCCATCTTTTTCTTACTTTTTCATTATATTTCTGTAAAATTCCAACA
>JAZBHA010000754.1:10483-24507 GCA_037464855.1 Iselma pallidipennis
AAAACTGTAAACCAACCTTATCGAGACTGGAATGAAGCATTGTTAGAAACTCGAAAATCTCTTGCCCAAATGTTGAAAATTTGCGACCATTTATGCCAAAATAATCCTCATCAAAATGTTTCAAGTCGTTCTCCAGTTTAGCAAGTTTTTTCGTTTATTCCGTAATTTCTCTTCAGCCAATAAATTGCCGCCTCGGTTCTTGTAACGATCTTGGTTATCAAATTTCAATTTCAATTGACAATATTCCTGCCACATTTGGCGGTATTTTTCCAATTTCACCAAAATCGGTTAATCGTATATTCATTGTTAATTTGTTAATTTTATATAGCAAATGAATATTATAGTGGTTGATTTTTTTAGTCGCTGACTTCGCTGTTCTTCAGACGCAAATGAACACATGTTATCCTCATGATCACTCATGCTTTTGATTCGTTGAGACTTTTCTTCTTCGGGCTTAATGTTGCGAATATACTGGCACATGCGATTAAGTCGTTGAAACATCTTTTCTCCAGTTTTAACTGTACGCGATCTACGATGTCTTTCGCGATCAGCGAGCAGTCTATTTTCTTGATCTACGCTACTCTCACATTCGCGAATCTTTATTTTCCTTACAGTACTCATTGTCACAGATCTACCCATTATATATTATAAAAAAATTAACCGACGGAAAATATTTTTTTCCTACTCTCGTAATAATACCTAAAGATCCATTTAGACTTTTTGATGTTGGCGCCAACCAGTCAGGTACATAAATTAATGGTTATGATTGTTTTATTCACTTTCTTGAGAGTGCTATTATAATATGATCGATGTAATTCAGTATTTCTTATTGTTGGTTGAAATATACAGGAGGTTGCAAGCAATGGTGTGGTCCGACAAACACAGGAGCAAAAGAAATTGTAATCGCGTATTCATGAATTGGAGCGAGGTAAGAGCACGACGAGACTCCCTACTTGGTTTCTATTTCCCCACCAGTCCAACCGTTACATTAGTCAATTAAATCGTATCAGTACTCTTTATGTAATCGAAGGTGGATGTTATTATGCACAGAGTGGCAACATAACGAATAATGCGCGTCAAACGATTGCCTGCTTATGAATAGGATTCATGAATTAGATCTTATGCTTGCAGCATGTGTTCTACATGCTGGTGAAGACGAACAAGAAACAAATAATAGAAATGGAAAAACAATAGCTTAACGTAAATGAACAAAGAATGCAAGTTTTCCACCACAAACTGCAACCGTAACATTATCAATAGGCTATAACAGGGGTGGGCAACCTTTTGTATACCAGGGGCCAGAATAAGATTTACGTTTTCTCCGCGGGCCGTAGTAGTTAATTGACACATTTTTGTTACTTATTTTTGGGTATATGTATATGTTGGGCACTAACCTAATTTAAAATTTTTGTTTTTAAAAATATTTATTTATTCTTTCTTCTAAAGATCTCACGGGCCGGATTGGAACTTTACGCGGGCCGGAGTTGGCCCGCGGGCCGGAGGCTGCCCACCGTTGGGCTATAACACATCTCAATGAGTAATTATTCGTAGAATTGGTACAGATTCTCTTCATTCGATTTGTTTTTTCTCAAACACATATATTGAACAAGAGATAACATCTTAGCCCTGCCAACAAAAGTCGGTCTCTAGTGTAAATTGGTTGTCGATTGATAAACAACTTCAATAAAAATTTTTGATTGTGCATAAAAGAGGTTGATAACTTAATCCATTTTCTCCTTCTGTGAATGCAAAATAAGCAAACTAACACATCATCCCACTACCGTTTGTAACGTATGAAGTAGGGGAATCGCCGTGCTTTTGTCTCGCTCCAATTCATGGATGCGCGATTGCCATTTCTTTTTCTCCTGTGTTTGTCAGACTACAACATACCTATATAACTTGCATTGCATTGTTTACAATTGATCTTATAGATAACACCAGACATTAAGAATCTTTTCACACTAACGGCAGTACAAACTTTACATGCACTTAAATGGGACTTTCTATACGGCGAAAACGTCGTACGGCGCTTTCGCCGTACGACTTTTTCACCGTTCATCCGGCATTTATGCCGTATTTTTATTATCAATGCACGTGGGAGGCGTCTATGCTTTAGCACTGTTTCTTAAAGACTACTTCAAGACTCAAAACTAAACTAAAATTATAGTTATGTTTCTGAATTCCACCCTTCTTCTCACGGTGGACGCGGTTGCACACTTGTGCATATCTAATCAGTTAACACTGCTATCAGATATTTATATTTCTTAAAAGAACTAGCATGTGGTTAACGTTACCATACAGCCCTTAACTAATCGGCAAACTCTCAAAAGGTTAGGTAACACAAATTATACACACATGTACCAATAACGATTAATTTTTGAAAGCAGCTAAACCAACAAAGGCCTTAATATTATCGAAAATTTATCTTGAAATTATACCACTTTTTAGTGCAGAGCCTCATCTTTCCAAAAATATACAATTTGATTATATTTCTCCCCCAATTGATATACATATATAGGTAGTCCAAGTTAACTGTCTATGTGTCATATGTGTAATGACCGTAGAATTTTTGTGAATATCATATCATTAGTTTATGCATTGTCAATTTATTTATTGATTTTCAAAACAGGGTGTGGCCGCAACCGCTGCAATGATTGCGGCAAGATTTTCAGCAGTATGGACAGTTTGAGAAAGCACGTGTGGGTTTTCCATAGAAATGTAAGTTTGAAAAATGTAAAGATAAAAGGAAACACTTACAGTAAGGACGTGAAGAAAAAAATGATTTTCATGTCTTGTTTCTGCCTCACTCTAATTCTTGTAGGACCCAGCGATTTTGTCCAGTTCCCAGGTTGGATTTCCGTTTATTGAATTTTTTTTGATGGGTTGCTGTCGATTTTGTACTGCTTTCTCCCACAACTTTTGCGATTACCAATAATTTTGGATTCACTACTAATTAACTGTTAAAACAGATCTGTTTCTGGCCAAGCTTGTCTTCCACCGTTAGCAGTTATCCTACCGAGTGCGCCAGTTAAATTTTCGGTTTAACACAAAATGAAAAAAAAAATCAATTTTATTGAAAGCAAAAATTACAACTACAAAACTACTCTTGTTTTTTATGTGTAAACCTGCATCAACTCTTAAGGTTATTAGCAGGCTCTGGTTTATCAAAAAATAATCACAAAGTTACTGTCAGATCTCCCAATTGCTTAAATCGTCTTTTATATGATTTCGTTCCAAAAAATGCCTATATTCTATACGCTAGTTTCTCCATCTTCAGGAATTCGACTACGTCCGCACCGCTATTATGCCCCAAAGCCTCTTGTAAATTCCCTGGCATGTTGATGATTTTTCTTTATTTTCCGTGAAGCGGGCAGTCCGCCAAGACATGCCGCACATCGATCCGTGTGTTGCACACACGGCATACCGGCGGCGGCTCCCCTCTGAGAAGGTGCTCATGTGTCATCCTTGTGTGGCCGACTCTCAATCGATTAACAATGGTTTAGCCTCTTCTGTCCGCTGGCAATGGAAGCCTGTGCGTAACGCAAGGCTTAACCAATGCCAGGGGTGTTGTGGATCGGCCGACTCCATTCGGATTTCCATTTTTTGACCATTAGCTCCTTTGCTACATATCTCAGATTGTTTTCCGTGTATGTGTTATCTTCTGGGGGCTAATCACGTTCAGCAGCCTGTTTGTCGAGACTGTTCGCCACCTCATTACCTTGGATAACGACCTGTGACGGGGTGTACATTATCAATAAAGTGTATCCTTTGCTTAGAATCCGGCTGATTTTCTCCTTAGTGGAGGTTACCAGTTCCCATTTTGTGTAAATATGGTTAATTGACTGGATGGCACTAAGTGAGTCGGTACATAGTTCCGATTTATTTATGCCCTTGTCTATGATGCAATCCAAGTGTTTGTTATTCAAAAAGACACTTCAAAAATAGTGGACTGTAATTTATTAACACCAAAACAACAATAATTCTTAGTTGAATTATTATGCAATTACTACAATTCATTCAATTAACTCTTATATGAACAATGTGTAACACGACTCATGCGTCTCTGTTGAGAGCTCAGTGCATAGTGCTCTCCAGTACACTGATCAAAATATACCATGCGCATCTGCGTCTTTACAACATACATAATTTCAAATAATTGGCGCGAACATACTCCCGCCTTTAAATTTTATCAAAATTTAACAAACAAACATTTGTAATTAAACAATTTCAGAAATTGAAACAAAAACAATTACAATGAAAAACAAGCATTGATAATGAATTAGTTCATCCTTTCAGAAGGCAACTTTGCTACCTTGGTCACAGCACGTTTTAAAATACCATTTGTAGTCTTTACACTAACAACTCTCACGTGTCCATCGTTTCCAGGATGTATTTCCACAACTCTACCCAATCGCCATTTAAGTGGTGGTAATTGATCATCCTTTATTATCACCAGATCGTTAACTTGGAGATTTGACGTTGACTTATTCCACTTTGAACGTTGTTGTAACTCTGTGATGTATTCTCTGGACCATCTGTCCCAAAAATGCTGAACCAATTTTTGCATGTAGTTATACGTCGACAATCTACTCATTGGTTCATCTCCCAGGTCTGGATTTGGTATTGTCGTAGCGTTACGTCCAAGTAGGAAATGAGAAAGGGTTAATGATTCAAAATCTTGAGGTGAAGAGGACAATGGATGTAACGGTCTAGAGTTTAAAACAGCCTCAATCTGATTCAGTACAGTAAAAAAATCCTCTAAGGTTAAATTCGAATCACCTAATACTCTTGTTAAGTGAACTCTAAATTATCTGTATTTTGTAGTACACATCTTTGAATTTGTAAATTAGCAACACTTGATAATGAGTTTTTAAATTTATTCCAATATTGCTGTATACTTGCTGGTAGAACATCATCCCAATCACATTCTCGTTGCCACAATTCTTGTATTAACAACTTAGCTAAAATCAAACAAGGTGCAACTAAACCCAAAGGATCGAATAGTTTCGAAATAAATGACAAAATGCCTCGCTTTGTGTTTAAACAGTCCGAATTACTCACACTATAAGTGAGAGTATCTACTGATGGTGACCAATTTAACCCCAATGTTTTCAAACTGTCTGAGCCAATATTTAATGTAGCTAAGCTATCTGTAACATCTCTAGAAATTAATTTGAGAAATTCACTATTATTAGACACCCATTTTCTTAAGGGAAAACCCCCTGACTTCAAAATAACAGTAATTTGTTCATATAACTGCATCAATTTTTCAATTGAATCTGCCCCTGTCAACAGGTCATCAACATAAAAATCCTTCAAAATTATATTGCATGCTTCTGGATAAATATCTCTGTATTCAACAACTGTTTCTTGTAATGCACGAATAGCAAGATATGGAGCTGCTGTTGTTCCATATGTGACAGTGTTTAACGTGAAATATTCTAATGGATCTGCTGGATTCTCTCGCCAAATTATACATTGATAATTTCTGTTTTCTTGTGAAACAAACACCTGTCTGTACATTTTCTCAATGTCAGGACACAAAACATATTTATGCATTCTAAATCGAATTAATAAATTAAATAATTTATCTTGAAGTATTACACCCACATGTTGACAATCATTAATCGAATAACCTGATGATGTTTTACAACTACCATCAAAAACAACTCTCAACTTTGTAGTCAAACTTGATTGCTTCTGTACACCATGATGTGGCATATAGTAACGAAAGCATGAATTATCATCTGTTATCTTGGACATATGTCCCAAGTCCACATATTCTCTCATAAATGCTATGTACTGCTTTTTCAACATTGGTGAAGCATTCAACTTCCTTTCTAGATTAAAAAATCTTTGTTTTGCAACATTTAGGGAATCACCCAAAACCTCTAAAGGATCAAGTTTCATTGGAATAGATACAATAAATCTTCCTTGTGAATCTCTGCTTGTGGTAGCCTTGAAATAGTTCTCATATTCGTTGTTTAAATGCGTAAATGAGTCACTGGAACATTCTTCTTGTTCCCAAAATTCCTTCAGCTGATTGTTCAGCTCTTCATTTGATACAAGATTACAATTTGTTACACCGCTGTGTATCATACACGGCATTGCACCTGCCACTATCCATCCCAACTGTGTTTTGTGTATAATTGGCATGTTTTCTCCTAGAGAATGTTTCTCAGGACACAAAATCTCCCAGAATATCGTTGCACCGAGCAAAATATCTACATTGTTGTATCCATCATCAAATTTATCAGCTAAAACGATGTTCTTCGGCAATAAATGTGTAAAATCAAACCCATGCGTTTTATTGCCTTGAGCAATTTTATCTATGACATAGAAAAAGGTAGATCTCTTGTATGACGAATGATTCGACATGATTTTTAAATTAATCTTGGTCTTGATTGGAGTTGAATGTTGATTAATACCAACCACAGACATATGAACTCGTTGTTTTTCGACTCTCAACTTTTTATATAATGCAGTAGTGACAAAACAATTCTCTGACCCTGAGTCAAGAAGAGCTCGTGCTTTAAATTTATTTCCAAAATCATCTTCAATGACTACTATTGCTGTTGATAACAACACCTGTTGAGATTCGCTGGTACTACAATTGACTGCTGTTGTATTTGCCGTTTCACTGGCTACCGATTCTCGTTTCGATTCATCGCTGGTTGCACCACTTGATTTGTGAATATGTAATAACGAATTGTGTTTACCATTACACCGTTTGCAACCACCCAGTTTACAATTTTCTATAAAATGACCCTTTTTCAGACAATTAAAACATAATGATTTTTCCTTCACCTTTTTGATTCTATCATCCACACTTAAATTCTTGAACTGTTCACATGTATGAATCAGATGCGATTCTTGTTTACAAAATTCACATCTAGACACTTCTTTCTCCATCACAAGATTTCTTGTATTGCTGCTACCAGCACCCTTGCCTTGTACCTTTCGAGTCAAGGAGGTCTGTAGACTCTCTAGCAATTCACACCTATCACGTAAAAAATCTTGCAATTCGGCTAAACTTGGAAAAATATCCTTTTTCTCTTGTCTAGCTGTTTTCCACTTTCTTTGTGTTTGTTGATCTAGTTTCGTAATTGCAATATGAATAATGATTGTTCCCCACTCAGCTACAGGTTGATCTAACGTTTGAAGTATCAAGATGTGTCTTGATAATTCATCATACACTCTACGTAGTTCAGATGCAAATTCATTTTTCATTGGGTTTATTGCTAGAATAGCGGCTATATGGTTCTCTACTAATAAACACTTGTTGTCGTAACGATCTATCAACATATTCCAAGCAACTTCATAATTTTGCTCTGTAGTTTTTAAAGCTTTTATAAGTTGTGAAGCTTGCCCTTGTAAACTAGATTTCAAATAATGCATTTTTTGTACATTACTAATACTACTATTGAAATGGATCATTGAAACAAATGAATCGCGAAATTCTAACCAATCTTCAAAAAACCCTGAGAATTTTGGAACTGGAATTTTTGGTAAATTCGGATCGAAATTTACACGCTGATTGCGTACTGAGGTACCTGAACTCACATCAGAATGCTCGCTCGCATCAGTAACACGAAAGTTAGAATCAGGTAACTCTAATTGAACCTTGGCCTTTGCCACAATACTGAAAAAATTGGACTCGAATTCTTTGCGTTCTTTATAATTCGCTTCTAAAACGGCATCATCACACGATTGTTCGATCAAACACTGCAATTCGCAAAATTGATGAAACAAATCATCTATTCTATGAATTCTTTCTTTTAATTGAATAAAAGTAGTTGGATCAACTTCATCCAAATTGATCACCTCATTGACAAAATTCGTGAAATTCGTCAAACTGTGTTTTAGCCCAGCACGTTTTCTAATTAGTGCTGACACCTCCGCCATGATTACTCAAACAACAACGTATCAAAATGTATACAAAAAATTGATTTATGTGGGGCTGGCGCCAATGCCAACAAACAATAATCACGAATTGAAATAATAGATGCAAAAAAAAACAATGAAAATTGAGACTGCGATTGCAACGGAATGTATAAACTTACGGTTGTGGAGACAGGAAAATGGAACGTCAAAACAATCCTGGACTTGCAGACTCGACGCAATACCAGACCAATCAACCAACCATTTACTAACTGATGCGTCACGTTGACTTCACCAACTCACAATTGGACGACTGTACTGTTGTCGCCAAAACTCCATCCACCAATGGAACTGATGTGTAATTTCACCAAATTTTCGACAATTTTCACAATTTCACAATTGCCAAAAACACATGTACCAAATTTTTGGATGTCACCATTCACCAATGACATACATCCAACACTTTTTGTTTTCTGTGTAGCACTTCCGGCTTTTATCCGGTTCGATTGGACCAAAATGTTTGTTATTCAAAAAGACACTTCAGAAATAGTGGACTGTAATTTATTAACACCAAAACAACAATAATTCTTAGTTGAATTATTATGCAATTACTACAATTCATTCAATTAACTCTTATATGAACAATGTGTAACACGACTCATGCGTCTCTGTTGAGAGCTCAGTGCATAGTGCTCTCCAGTACACTGATCACAATATACCATGCGCATCTGCGTCTTAACAACATACATAATTTCAAATAATTGGCGCGAACACCAAGTCTAGGATTTACTTGAAACTCTGGTTGTATTTAATATAAATTATATTTTAAATATTGAAATGATTACACAAAGAGATTCCAGAATAAACTTAATATGAAAAATTATCAATAACTACCAAAACCATAACTACGATATTTTTAAATCACTAGATGAAAATTTACTCATTCTAACACCAAGGCTTTGTTGACTGCGACCATTTCACCAGTGTATACCGAGGCGGTGTCTCTCAGTTTGTAATTCACTTGAAATAAGAGACCATTGATGGCGCATCCGGTGCCATTTTTACTTTTGAAGGCATCGGTGTAGATGAAACTGTGTTCCGACAAGTGAACGGTTAATTCTTTAAACTTATTTTGGATCAGTTTGGAGTGATTATTGCATATAGTCACAGACGTTTCCACTTGTTTCGCCGCATCCCCTCCACAATCTACGGTAGACGTGGGTGGAGCATAGCACATAGCAGCCAACGCAGCTGTGGTACTGCGAATTTCGCAGTTCCACTCCGGATATTTTTCGGATTTACTACCGTATACAGAAAAAAATGAGGGAAATTTAATTTTTTTTACGTTTGTCCTTTTCTCCTGGGGGTGCTGCAGTGCCGCAGTGCCTATGCACCAGCCGCCACTGAATAAAAACACTCTATTACCAGACCTGTTAGAGCTACGAATTTGAAATATCATAATTCAACCAACACCAGTCACAGACGCGACAATCTATAATTGTGAAAGAGAAAATGCGTATTTTTTAGAAGTTTTTTCGTGGCTCGTTCCACGGTACCATAGATATATCTGAGGACTAATTTTTTTTCGTTGTTATTTGAAATAATTATTCAACTAGAGGAATACGTACATTTAGCCTAGTTTCGATGAAGTTTTTCGAAATTTGTTCGCTCCATGCACAGTTTTCCAGCGTCCCGCGTGGCGAATATCGGCATTAGTGCATGAAATTCTTCATGATTTTTTCGATCCAGGTTAATTTTATGAACCTATTGTCCTTTTATCCTATAGTTCTACAACGTATTTGTTATATTAGTTGGTAATTGATGAAAGTCTTTAGAAATGTATTACAAATCATTTCTGTTCTTCGTCTTCCTCGACTGCCAATAACAGAAACATGTTCTTGGAACTTCTACTTGATTTAGTATAAGAGTACCGTGCTCTTTTGAATATGACATTTCTTCTATAGGTTCTCGAGGAAACGGGTTGTTTGGAGTTCTTATCCGTAATAAATAATTCTTTTCATGCTCATTAGAAATGAAGTGGTTTCTCATGCTGGTTTCCTCCAAATGTCTGTTAACACCTAAAGTGCCGTGGGTTTCACTAGTCCACCATTTAGTTAGTAAAAATATTGCTTTTGTGGCCGCGGTAGAGGTGGGTGATATCAGGAATGAGATATCAATATTTGATAACAAAAATTTATCGATATATATCAATATATCGATATATCGATATTTATCAAATATCAAATATTGATAGTTATCAAATTATCAAATACTGATAATTATCAAATTATTAAATATTGATAGTTATCAAAATATTATATATTGATAGTTATCAAAGTATTATACATCGATAGTTATCAAATTATCAAATTTAAGTGGCTAATTATCTACAATAATCAGTCAAAATGTCGATAATTAAGGTCATAGGTCTTGTTTTTAAGACCGAAAAACAAGATAATGCAGTCTAAGGATTTACATATCAATATTTAACATCTTGATAATTATCAATACTTGATAGTTTGATAACTATCGATATTTGATATTTTGATAACTATCAATATTTGATAAGTTGATAACTATCAATATTTGATATATCGATATTTCTGCAAACTAATATCATTAGTTGATATATCGATATATCGATAAGTAGGTGTAGTATTGTCCATCCTTAGTATTAATTTAATCAAATAACCAAATAACCAACGTTCTTTTCTAAGGAACAACTTTATTACAATAATGGGAACCGGTTTCGGCTGTCAAGCCATCATCAGCCCAAACGCTACATAAAAGAATAAGGTGTAAATGATGTTTTACAAACCAATTTTATACAAAACTTACTCAAATGTGCAAGTTCACGATTACAAACAGTTTATAAATCAATTGCAATCAAATATATGCTGCCACCATATATAGATTAGCAAAATTAAAGAATACAATCATATAATAGCAACAATATTGAGGCTAAGTTGACACCATCAAATAAAATCATCCAAAATTATAAATAAGTTAAATTGTGTGCTGCCACCACACTATGGACGAAAATCTAAAAGAACAAAAGAATCTTCAAAACCTCAAAGAAATCAAAAAAATCAAAAAAAAAAAAATTTGTGCCACTAACCTCAAATTCAAAAGTGTGATAGCACACTTTTGAATTTGAGGTTAGCCTTTGCACTATGAAGATTTTTTTGAGTGTTTCCTCGAAATTCATTCATAATCATTTAAAATTAACCAAAAGTCAAATTCTTTATTGATTTCTATTTTTTTGTACATTCATGTGTTTCAAAAAAACAGTTCATACATAAACTACTCTTGCATGCTTCACATCGATATTTTGTCTTAGAGGTTGTTTTTTGCAGTTTTTCTGTCCATAGTTCGTAATTTTTTTTATAATAAAAAGAACATATTTGGCGTTTTTCAGTTTCTTCTAAAGTATGAGTTTGTCTTGAAGCTTCTCCCCTAATGTTGTCATGTTCATCATGTTTTATCAACTCTGTAAATGTAACTACATTAGAAATGTCTTAGGATTTGACAAACCGAGATTTTACCTTTTATAATTTCTTCTCGAAATGTTGTTATCGTCATTTTATTGGCAGTTATTTCTTGATGCAAAATATACGAATTTACATGAGCTGCGTCTACAATCAATTCAATCGCTAATTTACGGTACCATTTGACACCTCTTCTCAATGAATTATTATACGATTTTTTTTGGTCTAGAAACATACTTTTCGTTCACCAATACAACTAAACACTTGATATAATTACCTAAAAGATCAATGTAGCTCTTGTGCTTGTTATATTCAATAACAGACTTCGGCTTCTCGATATCGCCATATTTATTTTGAGTCTTCACCATTTCAGGAATGTATTTAGTATTCAACATTATAACATCCCTCTTGTCTTTCCATTTTTCGACAAATAAACCGGTATTGCTTTCTACGGCTATTACTTCTCCTCTTTTTATTTTTTTCTGTATTACACTTATTTCTTCTATTACCCCGAAGTGTTCCTAATAAGTGTCTTTCTTGTTGTAGAAGTTTGTGGGCTAATTCGACGCTTGTATAATAGTTGTCTGTGCAAATCGTTCGGCGTTTATTTAAAAGATCGTTTGTCAATCCTAGTACAACTGATGAGGGCACGGTAACTTCATTGTCATCGTATTTTTCTTGCCCACAATATACTTTGAAATTGTACAAGTATCCACCATCCAGACACAATTTGAATAATTTAATTCCGAATTTGTGACGGTTATTTCTAATATATTGTCTGAATTTTAAACGACCTTTGAACGGAATTAGCGTTTCATCTATACAGATGAACTCTCCTGGAACTATTGGTGCCTGATATGACCTTTTTAGTTCCACAAGTAGCGGTGTAATTTTGAAAAGTCTATCTTTCGGATCCGGTTCTTCATTATTAGCAAAATGCCATGTTTTCAGAAGTAGTTCGAAACGATTTCGCGGCATTACACGGCGAATTTCGTTGGAATATATAATGCTTGTTGACCAATATGCCGATATAGATGGTAGAGACACAATTCCCATCCACATAATGATGCCAATAAAATTTTCCATTTCTGTTGCATTTGTTTCTTTCCACGAATTAATCCTGGCTTGCGATTTTTTGTTTTTAGATATTTGTTGGGTCGCTTATCCGTTTGTTTCAACAACAAACAGATTGATTATATCGTCCGTGATTATAAATTTATAAAACTCGTACGGCGTTTTGTTGTAATTATCGTACATTGATGCTACAATGCCAGGATTGCTGTCCGAAAATGTCAAATGATGCTTGTCCCTTCCAGTCACCGGTCTCCATTCTAAAGAAGCACATTTGCCTATGATTTCATCCTCACCATCCGACTGGTACAAATTCATTTCAATAACATCCTGAATGACTGAATCAATATTGCTGGACGCTGCTGTTGTCGCTGGTCTAACAGTTCGTGAGTTGCTGCACTGTTTACCATCAGCTTTAGGTTGTAATATTTTCGCACGCTTTGTAGCAACAGTCGACTCATCTGAACTGTCTGATAAATCACTCTCAGGTTCATATTCCGAACCACTGAACTCATCAGACAGAATATCACTCCACACCCTCAGAAATTGTTTTTGTTCTTCGTCGTTCGACATCTGTATTGATATGAAAAAACGAAAGTGACGACACACTAATACACATAGGTATACACAGAAACACTGCAGACATGTAAACCCAATAAAAATAAAAGAAAATAAACGAGCTGGGACAAGTCTAATTACCCCTACCTCTACCACCTAGACAAACCATTACTTAGTGGCCGCGGTGGGTCAATGCTGTCCACCAAAATAAATAGCACTTTTTATGTCCTTTTGGAATTCTATGAAAAAAATGATTTATTAGACCATTAATTAAACCCAAAAAAGAACAAAACTAGCTAAAAAAAACGCTTTTTTATTTTTCTATTGTGGCACTTTAGGTGTTAACAGAATTCCATGGCTGAATTCCATCATCTGATAATAATAGTATCTTGTCAGATATGTTTTCTCTTTTCCCCTCTTGTCTGTTTATCCTACATAACCTTCGTGTTTCATCGATACCGAGTCTGAGCCTTATTGAAGCACCCATATGATTTATGTTTAAAGTTGCTAATGAGGTTGATGTTTCTTTTGCGATTGAATAAAAATCGTCTGGAGGATTGATTCCTTTTGGTCGGATAGAAGATGTTTCGGTTCCGTATTGAGAGACAAATTTATTTTCCATATACCACGATGTATATTCTCCTAGGCCTTCACGAAAGAAGAAAGTTTTGTCCGGACTCAGATTTCTTCCTAGAATAGCTAGATTTCTTCTCTTAATTTTCACGCATTTTTTATTGTCTTCTGCATTTTGTCCTATGTATAATGACATTGAGTCATCACTTGATCTTAGAGTTAAAGTTTTCATTTTTTCTTTTTGCATACGATGATTGGGAGCAAGGCAGCCAACAGGACTGGCACTTATATGTTCTTCATCTTCTAAAATTTTATTCTTGATGTTTTGAAACCATTCCGTTGTTTCCTTATTCATAGTTTCAAAGAAAGATTCTTTTCACTCCATTCATGAGTATTCTTCTGAATTATATACCATCAACCCCTTTCCTAATTGTATTCGTTTTAAAGTTCCAG
>JAZBHA010000754.1:24595-44666 GCA_037464855.1 Iselma pallidipennis
CTAATGCAAATAGAGATGGTGATAAACATTCGTTCCATTTAGTTGCGTCTTCTGTCCCTTGACATACTACACCTGCTGGACCTGATGGTAGATGTGCCGATAACACATTGCTTGATATTTTCATCTCTTTTTCTCCTCCTCCTACAGAAATAGTTGCTCCATTTATCTTCTTAGATAGTTCTAAATGAAATTCTTCTATAATATATACAAACATGCGTAGAATCATATTTGCTGATGCTATAGCTCGTCTTTGTTTCTTTCCTCTTTCTTTATGCTTTAGATATGAAGCGAAACTAGTTGATAGATGTAATAGTACTTGAATTGTTTCTCGATTGTCGCTTGTTTCTAGTGTTACCTTACGCTTGATTTTCTTGAGAATAAATCTTCTTTGTTATGTGGATTTGTCATACACTATCTTTTTAACTCTATCCCACTTCCATGTTGTGTATTTTATTTCGTTTTTATTGAAGAGAGAAAAATATGCTTGTATCCACTTTAAATAGCTTAGGCATTCATTTCCACTATTTTCCGCTAGGAATTCATACATCCTCTTGTAAGCAACAGCTGCAGTAACACTTTGATTTGATAAACCTTTGGTCAAAACGTCTGAGTTTCTTTCGAGAGTTTTTTTCGTTGTTTCCATGACGCAAGAGTTGATATACGGTTGATTTTTTTTAAGAATTGTTCGGTCAGTATTCTTGTTTCAGAAAGGATAAAATTACCATGTATTTCATCGAAAGGGAAGGTTCCATCTGATTTTTCCCAGTGTGTGCGTTCTACATCAATGTTGAATATTTTGTTATTTGGCTTTAAGTTGAAACTATAAGCTCTATTGACTGTCTCAGCAACTTTTGGTGCTTGGCCTCCATAACCATGTGGTGGTGTTCCGGTGTAAAGATATAGTCCGCTAACAAAACTCAAATTTGGAGTGAAGTTGTTAGGCAATTGTCTGTTCTCATCATTTTTCATTTCATTTGAGGAAACAATTTTAGGTAGCAATGATTCCGAAAGTAAACTATTAGTGTAATAATTGAACATTTTGTTTTTGTCAGTATTTATAATTATTGGTTTCAAGGACCCGTTTAGAAGAAGAAACAGTATGGGAAGATTTTTAATATTCGGATAAGTCGATAATGTTAATGAAAAAAAAAAACAGTTTTTTATAGATATTTTCTTCGTCCGAATGCCTTGTTTTGTAAACAGATACAGGCACATCCTCATACTGTCCCAAATTTAGAGGTGATTTAGAAAATATAGCTACGCCTCTTATGGTCGTTGCAAAAAAAGCAAATTTGCTGCATTTATATAAGAAATACTGAATCACATCGATCATATGATAATAACTCTCTCAACCGAGCGAATAAATCAATCATAACCATTAATTTATGTACCTGAGTGGTTGGCGCCAACTTCAAAAAGTCTAAAAGGATCTTTAGGTATGATATTATTACGAAAGTAGGAAAAAAATATTTTCCGCTTTTTTCAAAGACATTTTGAAGTCGGTTAACGGTTAAATTTTTTAAAATTTTTATTCATTTTGTAATCAGTAATTTTCATTACTTTATTACTAGTTTTGGTGAGAGGAAACTACAAGATCTATACTCGAGAATATGATGTTGTTCCGGTGAGTGGTAATTATAAGATATAGGGGAAAGGCCCCTAATTTGGGGCCGCTCTTAAATTGGACCAGGGCCTTATTTAAAATGTTAAAAAAAATTACTCACTCTCATGGTGGATACTTGTACAAAACGCATCATTAAGCATGTGCATATAAGTAGAACCCCGTAGGACATAAAATTCACCTCAATATGTCACATGTTTCATTGTTGTGCCGTCTGATGTATCGGTGAATCATGTTTGTCTAAGGAAGGTATAAAATATTTTTGTCCTGTGTCGATTTTATTTTCCAGTTTTTTAATTTATATTGAATTGGTGTTTTATTGGATTAATTTGTTTAAAGAATTGCCAACGTTTCGTCCCCTCTCGAAGACTTTCTCAAGGCTGAAATTTATTAAATACAAATCAACATGGTTTTCCAATAATAATGTTTAAAAACCTACCAAATTCTTCAAAATTATCTTAGTCAAACATCAAACGTTGTGTAGAATTATTGTTGATTCAATTCCACATTTAGAGCGATCTATAGCAGATCACCAATATTTTCTCCCAACGGTTTATTGATTAATAAGTACACTCGATTTATTTTAAAAACGATTTATTGTTTAAACGATATAAAAATGATTGTGTTAACACAATCTAAGTATATTGTGTATGATTATTGAAATATCAATTGCTTTGAATTGATTGTGTATTTGGACTCCACTGCTTTGGGTCAAATTTGTATGACCAATAAATGACAAGGACTCGACTGCTTTGAGTCAAGTCTATGAAACGAATGTATCTTAAAAACTAAGCATATGCATATGTGACCACTTCAGGACCATATGTATACGTGACCACACAGGGTGTAGGGGCGACTTGGCACCACCCTCTACCAATGTCAGTCTAGAGCGCTGAACATCCCGCACCCCATTGACCATTTGTGGTCAATAAGTAGTAATTTAACAATTGGATGTCAACATTTTACAAAAAAAAAATTGACATTCATTATATTACGTTTGAATAAAGAACTGAAACTCTTATTGTTAGATATAACTAATTATAAAAAATCAAGTAATTTGATCATTGTTTGTTCATTGTTATTTCGATCACACGTTGGTAATAATGTCGGCTCGTTTGATGCCCATTGACGAAGTTTGAATCCTCCTAACGCTAACAAATTATCTAATTCTTCACGAATTTGGATTCCTGTTTGAAAATCCTGACATCCTATAATGACGTCATCGACGTAAAAATCGCGTAATATGATTTTCGCTGCCGTTTCATATCGATGCCCTTCTAAGTGCGCTAGTTCAAGTAAGGCACGAATGGCAAGAAACGGTGCAGACGATGTACCGTAGGTAACCGTTTTTAATCGGTATGTATTTAGTGGTTTGTTTGGATTATCTCGCCAAACGATACGTTGCAAATCTCTGTTTTCCGGATGTACCAACACTTGTCTGTACATCTTGCAGATGTCGGCAGTTAACACGTATTTGTGCAATCTAAACCGAAGAATAATTGAAAATAGGTCGTCCTGTATAGTAGGACCTACCATCATAATGTCATTTAAGCTGACACCAGATGACGATTTGGCAGAACCGTCGAAAACAACTCTAATTTTTGTCGTTAAACTAGACTGTTTTTCAACTGCATGATGTGGCAGGTAGAATGTTGGGCGACCGGTATTGATTTCATTTAGGGGGACAAGTTCCATATGGTCCAGTGTTAAATATTCGTCGATAAATGCCTTGTATTTTGTTTTTAATTCGGGTGATTTATTCAATTTTCTTTCTAATGAATAGAAACGCTTGACCGCAATTTCCTTAGAATCACCTAGATCTGTTACGTTAGATTTATGTGGTAATTGAACGATAAATCGACCATCCGAATCACGATTATAATTAATAGAAAAATGTTGTTCACAAGCTTGATGTTCTGAAGAAACAATGGGTTGGTTATCTGGATACTGTTCGATCTCCCAAAATTTTGTTAATTGCATATCCAACGTTTTAGTTGTTAAATTTGAAACGACAGTTGGAATATTTTTATGTATAGAATTAACAGCACCACCGATAATCCACCCTAGTTCTGCTTTTTGAAAATATGGTTGTGATCTATTTGTCTTTATTTGACCGACTCGCATCAGTTCCCAGAAAACTTCAGTCCCTAATAATAAATCTATTGGTGCCGATATGTTAAAGTTAGGATCGGCAAGCTTTATTCCTGCTGGTATTTGTATCATGTTTCTAGAAAATGTTGTGAGCGGCAAATTGTTCGTAATTTTTGAAATAACAAGACACTGAATTTTTTTCGTAAAGTTATTGACGTTGGACTTTATGGTGATATTTGTCGTGTAACTGATATTATTTCTAGACTATCCCACCCCGAAATCGGTATATTCGTGGGATTTAGTTTTAGTTTTAGAATTTGACAAGCTGCAAAAGTGATTAAATTCGACTGTGACCCTACATCTAAGCGGGATCGTACATTTTGAAAAGTGCCGCAACGGTCAGACACTTTGACCACAGCTGTGGATAATAAAATTTCAGGAGAATTGCATGGATAATTATAACAATTGTTTAAGGAATTTGGTGATTCTGATGATGCGCTAGGTCTAATCGATGTTTCTCCGTTTTGGTTTTGTTGAAAAATGTGTAAATGTGTGTGGTGACGTTTACCACACACCTTACATGTACTTTTTGAACGGCAATCGATTGTTTTGTGACCATTCCTTAAATAATTCTTGCATAATTGCAACTCCTCTGTGCGTTTGATTCGATTTTCAAGCATTAAGTTTCGAAACTCTTTACAGTTTGTAATGTAATGTGATTGCTTACAATGCACGCATGATATGGTGTTAGTTGTTAAATTTATGTTTCCTTTAATCTGTTTTGGCGGGTTTACCCTTTGATTGGTTTTTTCAAATTCTAATGATTTCCAATTTTTGCATTTTTTGGTTAGGAATTTGATGAAAGAGTCATATGTTGGGACGTCGTTTACATTATATTCTTCCCATTCGCGTTTAGTGTTAAAATCTAATTTTTTCAAAATTATATGTACCAGGATGGCGTCCCAGTATACAACTGGTAAGCCTTGAGTTTTTAATACCTTCGAATGTACGCTGAAATTATCGATCAAATTGCGAAGGTCGCTAGATGAACCCTTGTTGATCGATGGGTATTCGAGTATTAAATTTATATGATTTTTTTATAATGAGAGATTTATTCTCGTACCGATTTGTGAGTAATTCCCACGCTATTGTGTAATTTTCGTTGGTGGTATTGATTGTGGAAATGATCTTCGACGCTTCCCCCGTTAAACATGATTTTAAATAGTACAATTTTTGTAAATTAGTCAACTGCTTTTCATTGTGAATCATTGACGAAAATGTCTCATTGAACGTTCTCCAATTTTTGAAAGAACCGTCGAATGTTGGTAAATGAATTGGTGGTAATTTCATATTTATATCCGTATTCGTGCTTGAAGCGGTTGAGGCCAGCGTCGAATCATATCGAGAAATAATGAGTCGCGCGGTTGCGACAATTTCGAAATAATCGTTTTCGAATTGATCACCGTGTGATTTTTGCGAAGAATCGTTTCTTTCGATTTCCGCTTGAACTTCGTTGAAGGTATCGTATGATTGCTCGATTTTGACTAACCGTTCCTTTAGATTCATTATTACGGTTAAGTCTGGATTTTCGATCTTTTTTACATATCCCGTGAATTTTGTTAATGCACTCTTCAAAGCTTTCCGTCTATTTTGAAGGAATGTGAGACGCTCAGCTGTATTAGAATGCGTTTCTTTATTGGACGCCATTTGAATAATTTTTCGAAATAATCAGTTTAGTACGTATAGTTAAAGGAATAGAGAGACAGGAATAAAGTAGAGATTCACTGACCTTTGATAATGAATGAATGAACGCTCCTCGTAAAGGATGATCCTGGTGACGATCCAGTTGATTATTGGTTGAGAATGAAGTGATGATTCGCTGATATCTGCTGACGATCCAGATATCCGGCTCGAAGGACCACGTTGGTTAAAATCAGTCATCAAACACTTATCTCAATATATTACAAAAATAAGAGACTGAGGTTATGAAACCCTAGTCACTCTGACCATATCAAACAGAATATAAATAACAATATTACACAATATATCCAAGCCGATTTATCGAAATTATGGTACCAGCTACTGGATTTTCGTTAAATTGTTAATCTTACTATTAATTATTCAAACATTGAAACACTTTACACAGTTTGCAAAACACCGACAAACACGCTTTATTGTAGATTCTGAACGCGCATGTACACCGCAATGTGTTATCTCGCGCACCAATAGGAATTACCCATGATGTTACCGTTTTCCACCAATCAGTTCTTTATGTTTATCAATCATCCGGTCGTATACGAAATTTAAACTTCTCTCTTTCTGTTGACGCTGTTTAGTGATTTTATGAATACCATTTCGCTTATGAGTCTTTTGCGTTCTACCAGCTCGAAGACCAGTATTCTTTTTTTTTTGCGAACTCGAAATTATGGTTCATGATAAATCTGTGGTTAGTTGAAGATGTTTTCTCCTTCTTGTCGGGTTTTAAACAATCATTTTAATTTTTTTTTTTTGGTGATAATTCTCCATTAAGGTGAATATATTTGGTTTATTTGAAATATCAACAACTGTTGAATTCTTCCTTAAAACTTTATTTTTCAAATTTTCCAATTACACCATACTAGTTTCGGGTTTGGTTATCCATCTTCAGTGGTTTACTGAAATACAATCAATTGGTGCATACATGAACGGATAAAATAGTTACAAATACACTTACGTCACAATATAACAAACTTTAAACATCATCATGATTTTTGATCTTAAAACACATTAAAAACGCGACACGGAAACCATACGACACAAAACGAAAGTCAAGAACGTTCTTTCTGATATTACCATTCTGTTTGTAGGCAGGCGTGATGTTATACTTTTTGAGAATATTGTCTAATCCGATGGTGTAATCGTTGAATGTGAGTGTTCTATACTTGGTTGGTGGTCTTGGTTCTTTAATATATAATGGATCCATGGAAAGTTTCATTTTCTTGAATAATTTGTTGATTGTTTTGATAGGATAACCATTAATTGTTGCTAGATATTCGATCAGCTGTTTTTCTTTATCAAATTGTGTTTTTTTTCCAATGGGATAATAAATGATCTCCCTATATAATACTGGAATCCAGCCATTTTGTGTTATTGATGATGGAATGATTTTGCTGGTATGATACAGCTACATGTGGTTGGTTTTCTACCCATGCAGTTTAAACTGATGAAAACTTTTGGAGCATCAGTTCCATTAAAGCCTTTTATGTTGTTGTTTTTACACTTTCGAAAGTGTTCTACACGAGGCATTGAGTTTTTTTGCAATTCGAGCGATTGTGGCATCTTTTCTTTTGAACATTTTCAGAATTCAGCTTCTTCTTTGTTTTTCCAGTGCCTAGTTTTCTCTCAACGATGAAACTTGCTTCTTTTATATTTTCCTGTAATCTGCCACTGTGCTTTTACTAATTCTGTAAAATTTCAAACATTCTGCAGTTTTATAGGCACTTATTTCCGATTCTTCTTCGCTTAATTTTAATATCAGTTTTCGTGTTTCCGGATTGTGAGTTCTAGCTGACTTAGCTTGAGATTTTTCTTTAGTAGTTATAACGCCCCACAATTGGAGCTCCTTTTTCAGAAACCGCCGCCAAATTTTACGAATGCATACAATAAAAATTATTTTGTATGTTCGTATGCATAGTGTGACTGTTCTCATGCCATTCTTTTAAATTTATATTATTGTTAGTGTGCCGCCAAATTTTTTAATTATCAAAAGTGTACCGTGATCAAAAAAAGGTTGAGAACCACTGACTTACAGCTTCTTCGTAGGTTTTTGGAACACACAGTCCAGTAAAATGAATCGTGTGGGTGGTTTGATGTTTTCTCTTGGTCGAAATTTCTAATGACTTTCGTCTTTTCTGGTGTTGACTTCAACTTGTGTATTGTTTGATGAACTTTCTTGATCATCATCATTAGAATCTTTTCACTCTGTACATTTGTCTGAATGTTCTATGCTTCGTTCTTCGGACTGCTTATGATTCTCTTCGTTGACTATCACATGTTTGGAAATGGCAATTCTTTTCGTAATTGGGTCAAAAATCTATAAATTCGTCGAATTTTTGTCATAACCTACTAGTAATAACTTTTTACTTTTTGGATCTAATTTCTTACGACGACCAGCTAGTATTAATGAATATGCAGTACTATCAAATGTTCTAATGTGACCTAACTGGTCAACTGGTGTCTTGTCAGTCCAAGCTTCGAAAGGAGTTCTTTCATTTTTGAATTACCCGTTCAGTTTAAAATATATACGGCAGTGTTTAACTGCTTCAGCCCACAACGATTTTGATAGATCTTTTGCATACAGCATAGAACGTGCACTCTCTACTATGGTTCTCATTTCTCGTTCGGAGCTACCGTTCTGTGCGGAAGTATAACTGGCCGTCGTTTCTAGTTCTATTCCATTTTTGAATATGCAATTTTTAAAATCGAAACGATCTAGTGTATCACTTTTGTGCTTCAAGAAATAAACAACAGGAAATCCACTACAACTGTCTTTGAATACTGCGAAATACTTTGCCCCGCCGACAGATTCAACGGACATCGGACCACTGTAGATTAATTCATCCGGTTTTAAATCATTTTTCGCTGCTGTCTTATCAGGTATTATTCCCGCAAGCTAGAAGGAACTATTCGGCGCAGATTTTAAATACGATCAGATATTTTCGCTACGTTTCCGGAGGGACTCCGGTTTTTGACTACACTAGCGGCGTGAAAAAATATTTTTATATTATTGTGTTACGTATAGGGGAAAAGCCATAGTTATTGGCCACTTAAGCAACCTTCATGGACATTTTTTCTCATAACTTTTATAGTAATTGGCCACCATTTGAGATAGTTATTGGCCATAATCTATTATTGAAAAAAAAATACATCATTTTAGCAAATAATAAAATATTTATTGGTTATTATGAATTTATTATAACAAATAATCTTAAGGAAATATTAATTACTGAAATTATAATATTGATTGCCTCTGACAAAATATCGATTTAAAAACTCTTCGAAAGAATTTATTGAAATAATAAAACAAAATGATGTAACAATTTTAAATGTTTGTAATTTTTTATTTATTTTGTTTTATTGTAAGGAGGGCATACAATACCATTGGCAGAAAATGTAAATAAAACAGTAATGTTCTCCTTGGAGTTGCCCTGCTCAACCGTGTAAACATTTTTGTCGCCTTTTGGTGTTAGAACACGTCCAGTTGCAGGGCTTGTAAGGAACCCTGTTGCGCCTGCGTTAAAAATTCGTGACGGATCTTCTAGAACACTCGCTAGGTTTTCACTTTTAAGATTTCCGCAAACCATTTTCTAATGTCAGCTTCAGTAACTCAGGCACTTGCTCGCGTCACTCCTTCACTGATTCTCTGTGCGATAGCTGGGTGCCTTTCTAAAAAGGCATTCTTCCAACCACATCCTGGTCTATTATTTACAAATGGAGTTTCCCTCGGATTATCAATAAGAAACTGTTGTACTGTATTGATTACGTCATCATTTTTTCTCGGAAATCCTTTACGAGATATCATAACAATCCATTGTTCAATTAAGTCCTCTTCTTCAGTCCGTAAATATGGGGTTGGCCCAAAAGGGGATTTTGAAGTGGGATTTTTCAATTTAAATTGAAGAGTTGCCCTGGGAATGTTATATTTTTCCGCAATGCTTCTTAATGACCCATTCTTCGCCTGTATTTCTTCTAAGGCTTTATCCAAAATATCTTTAGTATATACTAGTTGCTTCGGCATTTTGGTCATGTGTTCGTTGCCAACCTCGAATCTGTGAAAAAAACGTAGGGGACTGTTGCATTTAGAGAGAAGGTCCAGTCTCAAAGTGTTGCGTTTTGGGAGATTCGACCGTATAGTAATTGGCCATGAAATATTATAGAAATTAGCATAGGCCAATTACTGCTAAATATGCTCTAATCAATACAAAATTACATATACTAATAGAGCGCTGCTGGCCAGGTGGTCAGGGCCGTACAATTAGGAAACAAAAATTACACTTTTGATGATTTTGGCAATTTTTGAGTTTTCGAACTTTTTTCATTATCAGATTCATAAACTGTTGATGTTGATATATCAGCAATGTCACGTCGTATCATCTCCGGGAATTTCCGGCGACGTGTGTCAGCAAACCAGTTACTAATTTGTTTATATTTTAGATTAGTCTCTTGCGCCAATCTCATTTTATCTTTTCGATTTTGATATGGGTAAGACCTATGACTGTAGAACCATTTTTTTAATGTGCCATTCTGGTTTTGCCAGAAAATCCGTTACATTTTCTGCCATACCCGTGGCCAACAACTAGAACGAATTATCCCTGGCTGCCAACGAGCTTCCAAGAGGGGTCTCAGGAAAGGAATGGTTCATGTTGCCGTCGCGTCGTCTAATTTATAGGGACTCTAATCTGGCCCCATTCTTCAGGCCGGCTGGTCCCACTCTTCGGACCGGCGCGGTGTGTGCACGCACTGACCGCGCGCAGCGGGTCAGTGGCGTTCCGCTTGGACGTGGACATATGCGCCGTCGCCCAAAACCAGACCAGGGGCGTGCCCAATTTATACTTGAAGTACGACTTAATACTCTTTTGCTAGTTTTAAATAGATTTTCTAAATTTAATTTATGCTCTCTTTGAGGGAAGAACGTATTAAAAATTTTGTCTCCATTAATCGACACAGCAAAATGAGATGTTTGTAAATTTTTTTCTATAATAGCAAGTAAAAAAAGTTAATTCAATAACAGAAATAATACAACTTTTCTAAGATACCTTGAATCCAACTAAGCGTCTTAGCGTTAGTGGTCACATTCTCTCCATAACAATCCTCAGTTTTTGTTGAATTCGACTGCTGTGCCTGTGATTCGTCTTCGAGTACGGTTTTTTAGCTTCTTCATAAATAAGTTGTTCAATTTCTTCTTGTAATAATAATTGAATCAATTCTTCTCGTTGTGAAGCTTGTCCGTTTTTCTTAATTGGAATCTGTTCAAATGTTGGAAAATTTGGAACAAATTAATGTCCTTTATCACTGTATATAGCCGAAAAAGTTTGTTTCGGCCGGGACTCGGACCGCACATCTCCCAATTGCCGGTTGGTTGCACTAGTATACTAATGGGCCACAGGCACCCCTCACTCAAATGGTGGAAAATGACGAAGGCCGAGGTTTAAACAAAGTAATTTTTCACCGAATGTGTCGATTGATGTTCCATTTGCTGCGAACAATTTGAGATTACCGGCTTGTATTCGACGTTTCTTGTTTTCAGCTGGAATGACAGAAATATCTGCGCCGATGTCTATCAAAAATTGTTTGCCTGACTGTCTGTCAGTGATAAAGAGACGGTTTGTGCTGGTTGATGGATCGTCACTGACCGCCTCGACTAGCGACAATATGTGAAGTTTTCCGATTTTCGTTGAAAGCTGCAGGGCGGTGTACATTTTCTTGCTTGTTCACCGAAGCGCGCGTGGTAGAAGCATTTGTCTTTGCGTTTTCGTCTTGTTTTACTTCTGCGAGCTGTAGCTGTAGTTGATCTATTGATTTTGCTAGCATTGAGATTAGCTGTGACACTGATGACGCGGCTGGCGCGGATGTGGAAGTAAGAGCGGCGATACCTAGTTCACTTGCACTGAGTTCGATGATTTTATCTGCAATGTCCGCCATTTTTTTTAATTCAACGCCTTCACTGGCCGATAACACCATCTGCGCTTGCACTGGCAGTCGTTGCATCCATAATAACCGTAGCACTTCACTATTCACTTTGTTTTTTTGCTAATGTTTGCATTTCGCGGAGCAACTGAGACGGTCGTCGGTCACCGAGTTCAATGTCTGTTAATAACTTTTTTAGTTGCTTTTCTTCTGAGTCCGTGAATCTACTTATTAATTGTTTTTTTTTAAGTTTCGTAGCGTTTTTGCTCCGGTGGTGCCGTTATTAAATCGCTCACTTGTTTTAGTGTCTCACAGTCTAATGCCGAAACTACAGTGTAATATTTAAGAGTGTCTGATCTAATGTGTTGCGAGTGAAATTGCGCGTCCACTTGGGCGAACCATAATTCTGGGTCACTTTGCCAAAACGGTGGCAGTTTAATGTTTTTTATTTCACTTACGTAGATTTTTGTATCTGATGCTGAACGACTTGTTTTATTACCTAAACGTGCTTGTGTTGTACCATTTTTTATATCTTTTAATTTCATTGTTTCTTTTAATTCAATCAATTCATGTTTGAGATTTTTGATAATTCACGTTCTTTTACATGTTCTTTATTATTGCACCACGTGCAGAAACATAACCCTACTTTCGCACTATATCAGTTTATAAAGAAAAAACAATTTATTTAACATCAACAATGATGATTACACCTTTCAATTTACATGAAGATGTTCACAATATTCGTCGTCGATGGGAGAAATAGTTAGCTCGTTTTGAAAATTACATCACAGCGTCTGGAATTGAAAAAGCTGCACAACAAAAAGCTCCACTTTTACATCTTGCCGGAGAAGAGGTACACGATTATATTATAAAAAATAAACACACACATGACAATTACAAAATATGAAAAAATACAATATGTTTGTGATACATAAGCATAGAAAATTAAGAAAAATATGTACTTATATGTACCATATACATGAAAAATGAAAACACATACACAAAAGACACAATAGAAGAATATGTTTCAAACTAAACAACAAAATACATATGTAGTTATTTTGTACGAAGCACTTATGTATGAAACACGTAATGAGTGCACAAAAACTTAAGTTATAACAAGATTTTCGATATTTTCCACAACACCAAACAAACACCAACTCCAAAAATATCCCATTAAGCACTTTACAATCACTTCTTTGCATTCGTTCTATTAAGACATTCACAAACCAGTTATTCTTATTTTATCTATCTATAGAGAGAGATCTAGAGTATATAATCTGTGATCTATGCATTCTTGTTGTTGTCTCACACAGAGATTATTTTGTCAAGCGGCATCTCTGCTACCCAAAATGAACTATTTCATTCATATTTTGGACCAGAGATGCCGCTAGTTCCAGCATTGTCGCCCTCTGAACGACTTGACCTTGGTAGGACCAATTTTCCACTAGAGTTGGACCCCCCTGTCTCAACCAAGGCTGTCCCTGTTTCCTACAAATTCTACATTTCTTCAATTAGAGCCAGACACACGTGTGCGGAACCTATTGCTTTCCCCCTCAAGAATATTTCTGTGTTAACTAGTTTTCCTAAACTTGGTAGACCGATTGATAGGAATACAATATTATTCAAAATATCTAAAATATTATAATGAATCCTATACTATGTGTGAATTGCTATTTAATTCTTATTGCTCTGCTTTTTTCCTTGCTTAGATATAAAAATCCGTTACAATTTTATCAATCTCGAATAATAATTTTTTACGTTCATTATTATATTCAATTTGTTTCAAATCAAATTCACGTTTTAATTTATTATATTTTTGTGTTAAATTTTTTCGTCGATTTCTAACTGTTTTTCGTCGTTTTTGCGGTTTTTCATCGTTTTTAGCTGTTTTTCTGCGATTTCCAGCGTAAACTTCCGTTTCCGACCATCTAATATAGGTTCGTAGTGTCGAGACCTGAACCTGAAACACAGACAGTCGGTCAACAAGCATTGTTCTAGTTGACGGTACACACTCCAAAAGTCTAGTTAGGAATAAGTGCACAATTATTAATTAAAGGGAAAGGGCAACCTGACTCCTGACCCAAGATTCGCCCAAGACCCAAAACTTTGGTTCCAAATGATTGAAAATCAAATTTGTAATTTTTTTATTTTCTATTGTTAGACATGAGGAAGAAACAAAAGTGAAACACGAGATAAGTTCGTCAGTAAATTATATTATAAAAAATAAACACACACATGAAAATTACAAAATATAAAAAAATAGAATATGTTTGTGATTAGATTAGATTAGATTGGACAACTGGGGTCGTTTGGCTATACAGCCTTTCTGAACTGCGACCATTCTTGATCTACTGTTCGTACCCTTCTATCTATTGGTATCTCAGAAAGGATATCTTCTTTACGAAGTTGATTATCTCTCTGGGAGACTTATTTCCCACTTCGGCAGGCGACATAGTCACATCGCCAAAGTGGGTGAATCTTGTGCGAGCTAGGGCATCGTATTTACATAATACATGTTCGGAGGTTTCATCTTCCAATCCACATAATCTGCATCTCTCACTGTCAGATTTGCCCAGTTTTTTGAGATGGTATCTAACTGGGTCCCGTAATGAGTCTAAGCTCATTCCTAGTTAGGTTGTCTGGTTTCAGTATAAATTTGCCATCACGCGAATCACTTTGCCATCTAAATCTACATCTTGTAGCTATACATAATATAATTCTGATACCTCTGTATCTATCTATTCGACTTTACATAAAATAATTCTGTTACAACTTCGATACTACAGCACATAAAATGATTCTGATGCAATTGCTTTTGTACAACTGTACATAAAATAATTATGTTGCAATTGCTTTGTACAACTGTACATAAAATAATTATGATGCAATTGCTTTTGTACAACTGTACATAAAATCCTATTATTAACAACAAATGATCACTATTTTTTATTGAGATCAGTTAATTAATAGTCAATTGAAATTACTGAAAACAAATACTACGATAACAGCCCTATTACTAACGGCAAAGAATTATTGCCCGCCATCAATCTCCATTTTCTTTTTATTATTATTATTGTTACTTTTTTTTGACTGAACCTTATTAACATTTTCAATTGTCCGTGGGCACATCAGATTCCCAATATATATTGCGTTTCAGGGACATTCCGTATATGTACAACAGCACATAAGATCTCTAGACGACAATTTAAGGGACGTCCTGTATATGTATGTACGACAGCACATAATATATCCACACAACAGCATAAGATACAAGTCCATTCATAGACGCCCTGTATGTTGATTTTTTTTTTGGTGTGTGCCCGCGGACTTACAGCAAAATAATGTACTTTTTTTTCCTACCTTATCTCTTGGAGGATTGTGTGATATATCCCACCGCTGCTTTATAACGGACCGACTTATTTAAATGGGATAATAAATTACACCAATTAATTTATAAAGCCAATAATCACTTTATTACAATTAATCAATTATTTATTTCCAATGCTATTATCATTATACACCCAAAAGCCATAAACAATATATTCTTCTATTGCAATATTATCAAGACGTCACCTGACGTACCACTTATTATATACCTGCTTCTTTTTATCAATTTACCATTCCAGACAATAATCGTAAGAACTTAAGGGTGTTTCTAGATTCTCATCTCAACCTAGACTGTCCCTGTTTCCTACAAATTCTACATTTCTTCAACTAGGGCCAGACACACGTGTGCGGAACCTATTGCTCTCCCCCTCAAGAATATTTCTGTGTTAACTAATTTTCCTAAACTTGGTAGACCGATTGATAGGAATACAATATTATTCAAAATATCTTAAATATCATAATGAATCCTATATTATGTGTGAATTGCTATTTAATTCTTATTGCTCTGCTTTTTTCCTTGTTTAGATATAAAAATCCGTTACAATATTATCAATCTCGAATAATAATTTTTTACGTTCATTATTATATTCAATTTGTTTTGAATCAAATTCATGTTTCAGTTCGTTATAATTTTGTTGCAAATTATTATTGTCGTGAGCTTTAGTTTGAGACACTTCGACCATCTTATGTACGTTCGGCAAGTCGAGATCTGAAACACAGACAGTCAGTAAACAAGCATTGTTCAAGTTAACAGTACAATTATCGGTAAATTCAAATTCCTAGTTGACGGTACACGGTATCATCATTCTCATCTAAAACAAAAAGTTTCCCACTCTTCTGCCACTATCCATTACTACTTCAGCATTGACTACCAGTTGTCTTCCAGATAGATTGTCCCACGGTTACTGGAATATACCGGTTGCCGCATCGTCCAGGGATACCAAAATTCATCGAAAAATTGCCCTTTCCGCCTAATTAAGCTGCGTTTGAGTTTGTGGATCTTTCATAGCGGGTAAACGATAATCCGATCACAAATTTTTCAAAATCAGGCAAAATCCCTTACCTGGGTTCCAGGGAAGTATTTATTTATTTTATAAAGTCATACCCTTTTGAAAAGTTTCAATTGTTATACTGTACTTACATTTTCGAAAAAAAAATTCTTTCAATACTTACCTGGAACCCATGACATTTTACCTGATTTTGAAAATTTTATGATGGGATCGTCGGTTACCTGCTGTGAAAGATCCACAAACTCAAACGCAGCTTAATCAGGCGGAAAAGGCGATTTTTTAAATAATTTTGGTATCCCTATATCCTTGTAGAGAAGGTTCTTGTAGAGATTCTTCATTTTTCAGTTGTAAAGAAGGAATAGCTACAAAAGTACTAATTTTAATTATTATATTATACAGTTACAATTACTGACTACTGAGCTGTAGGCTTTAGTTGTCTTTTAGTCTTAATATTCATTAATTCTCCTCTTGGGTCCGTTATAAAATCATCTTTTTGAAAATGATTACTGCGAATAGTACTATTATCTGGATTCCAATCATCCTTTCTACGACAAACTTTAATCCAAATATTTTTCATTTTTTCGTCTTTAGGAAAAGAATGAAAAGAAATATGCAAACCACCTTTTTTTGATTTTTCAAAACTATTGTTACAGACTGCTACGGCACATCTTTTACCAGGCATAGTCGAATTCAAATATTACAATATACGAAAATAATTAAGTTCAAAAGCCCTTTTTTTAATTATAAAAAGTAGCAACAAACGCTAGTAAGATATAACGTATTCATTTAAATTTCAACCACTTGAGCTGCCTTCGGTTATTCCAATCCGGTTTTGGTGCAGGATTTTAGGTACACGAGGTCACGTGATGTAGGAGTGAATAGAGTCAAATGGAAACGGGCGAACGCGTTGGTGTTTATGGTGTTTCTAAACAAGAAACCCACCAATCATTACAAACCAGTACGATTTAAACTCTGGCAGCACGTGTTCCATCATATGGGAGCATATCACTGCGCATGCCCGCCCGGCGTGCACCGCTTCGCGACCTAGAACTTTAGGAGTGAACTCTATTCGCACTTTTTTGTCTTTCCCGAATAGAATGGAGTTAACACTTTTTACTCCCGAAGCAATAGCCGAATGGTTTGGAGTGCACGAGAGCGAATAGCGTGAATAGATTGGAATAACCGAAGGCAGCTTTGGTACTTGGGCACTTGTGACGTCACACGCTCTTCTAGCCCCCTCCACGATGCGGCAACCATATATTCTAGTAACCGTGAGATTGTCCCCAAGAGCCCACCTGAATGTTCATCTCCGGAATCCTCGTCTGACAATTCTCTGTTATCCGGCGGTTCAATGTATTATATTGTATATTGACTGCACACGATCATGGACATCAAAATCGTCCCAAAACTGATGATACAGACATTATTAGGTCAATAATAAGTTAGCAAATCAAAATTTCGATCCGGTCTAAATGTTGTAAAAATTAATAAAATTGGTACTCACTCAGTTACACTCGCCATCACGATATGTTCATAAGATAAGCAAAGAAACGCACTATCTCGGAAAGACTATTTGGCGCTCACCTGACACACAAACTGACACTATACGTCATTCGTATATTACACGACCTGAAAATAGCGACTTAACCGGGAGTTTTAAATTGCAACCCCATTTAGTAAGCATTTTATGACCTCGTGTTTTGCGTTCCTTATATGGAACGCTAGTATCTAATGGGTTAATTTTTGTATTTTTGTTTTTATGTAATTATGTGTAATATTCAAGCAACTTTTCTGTAAATATTTGCACAAAGTTGGTAATTCACCTACAACACCATTAATAACAAACAATGCCACAGTATACTGGGGATTTAACATTTGTAAACAATAATTACAAATCGTTTGATACATTCACTTCTCCCTAACAATATTCAATTAGGGCGACGTAATTTTTAATTAAAGCATCCACTGCAAAAAAACCATATAACCAACGTACCTCGTTTAATGGTTTAAATGTTTTCTTTTTTTAATTCCTGATCTACTGAACATAGTGTAAAGTTTACACCGTAAACTGTCCTAAGGAAGGTCTCAATATCTTGCATAAGGGATACATGTTTCCATGCATCATCCAAACCCAAATCTTCTCTGTGCGCACCACAATGTTGTTTAGTAAGATAAGGTATTTCCTTTTTGCTGCCACTGCATTTTTTCGTCCTTGCATAACACTTGCTCCGTCCAATGTAAACATAACCATTTTTTCAAAGTCTAGATTAAACTTCTTGTAAAAATAATTAATTTTCCCAAAATAGAACCACTGTCTGTATGTGTCAGCTTCAAAGTACCTCCAAATTCTGTTTTGTAGGTCAATTCATTTTTCATTCGAAATTTAAAGTATAAAATTAATAATTTCTGAGCTGCAATGTCTGTACTTCCATTTGTTATAAGTGTATGGAAAGCTGCTTCTCGCAGTCCATTTATCACTGATAATCAATGATAACAGGTTCCAGGATATTAATCAAAACTTTATTACCAAAGAACTAAATGTCTACGTTTCGAACTTCAGCTTAGTGCTTCATCAGGAATAAAAACTATTATGGTTATGTAATCACAGATAAAAAGTTGTAAAATAAAATATAAACCTACCAACAGTTCTAATCAAATTAAATTGTTCTAACCAACATTAAGTGAAGCATACTTCGACCTCCACGCGACATTGAAAAATAGGAGCCGCAAATAAACAACGAGGATCGTCAGCAGCACTTTTAATTTAACCCCAATTCCACGGGGTGATGATTCGGTGAATGTGGTATTGCCGTCACACTTTTTACACTTCAATACTTCTCTACTTCACTAATAGCTGAGAAAACTGATAAAAAATTAATAATTCGATAGCCGAAAGATGCGTCAACTTCTATCTCAACGTTCTCGCTACTCTTGACTTTTTTAGCGATTTATTGGATAATGTCTCTTCTTCTTACTTTTACAAGCACGTCCAGTAAATGTTCGTGCACCTTTTTCATCAAGATACACTTTTTTAAGCATTTTTATAAACTATTAAAAATCAACAATTGACTCAAAGCCTAATTACCGTTGAAAATATCCGAAAAAGTCTACTGGCACTGGGGTGTAGTAGACTTTTTCGGATATTTTCAACGGTAATTAGGCTTTGAGTCAATTGTTGATTATTAATAGTTAATATTCACCGTTGATATGAGTTTCTTTCATTTGATTTCTATATCACTAATAATTCATTTTTATAAAATTTTGTATCTTACAACGATGGTCACTCGAACACTCGATATAAAATACTGAGTAATTTCACCAACTTACCGTATAGAACGGATATACACTTGTTCTGTATCAGGGGTGGGCACGCATGAGGTCAATGAGAGCCGCATTTCAGTTTTTCATATATTATAACGAGCCACACCATACTTACATAGTATTAAATACACAAATTCAAATTCAATTTAATTTAATTAATATGGTTATATATTCTACCCAAGTCTTAAGTAAAGGACGCATAAAACTATAATTAAGAGAAGGAAAATACAAAATATTATTTCAAAATTTTAATAATAAAAATAAAATATAATTAAAATGTATCAATAAAAAGTATAACATTTAACCTTTCGTCAAATCTTTGAAATTTGGCGTAAAATTTGTTAAAGCCGTCCGCAGCAATTCTGTGAGATGACGATTGGTCAACTGTGAACGATATTTCGACTTCACGAACTTCGTAGTGGAGTACAAAGGTTCACAGGAATATGTTGTACCAAAAATTGAAATAAGACGGCAAGCAGCTTTCTTTAACTGTGGATATTTTGATTCTGGCACGAGTTTCAATTCAATTACAGAAGTAGAAGATTTGTGCTGCATTTTCAATGCGTGATACTCTTTCATCTCTAATAATTCCAATTCTCCAGCCGCTTTTCAACCAGTATTATTTCAGAAATTGGAAATCCATCTTCAATAATGTCATAAATAAATGGGTGCGCAAAATATGCAAATGTAGATTTCCAATTTCTCAAATCTTCAAACCTATGTTTGAAATCTGCTTGCAATTCTTCCACTTTCTGTTTGTATTCGTCTAACTGTTCTTCTTTGATTTTAATTTATATTTGCTTTTACTTATGGAAAATGATTAAATATTTTGTTTTTAAGATCTTACACAAAAAGCCGAAGTTTAGCCTCAAAACTGAATACAGTTTGTGACAAATCAATAATATTCAATGAGATTCAAAAAATGTAACACTCTTTCCTTGTATTTAATTTTATATATTTACACTACCGGTTT
>JAZBHA010000755.1:3491-21796 GCA_037464855.1 Iselma pallidipennis
CTTCCGGCATGGCTGCCAACATATGTTGAATATCACTAGTAGGTAAAATAGAATCAACCCTGATTGAATTACAAAACACACGAAAATATGAACTTCTCTATTATTTAAACAAACAAGCTGTTAAAGTGTTTTCAAACAGGCTTGAGAAAAGCCAAGGGTCTGTTTTCGCGCAAATATTTTGATAGGCATTTCAACGACAATGACAACCGAAAAAGAGACAAAAAGGGAACCGATTGGAAGAAAGGAAAAATGAACTACCACCTATACCTATATTGATGTATGTACTCGTATGTCTTTGTTTAATATAAATCGAGGATAGAGTTGTGAAATTGTCAGTTTTGTGGAAATGTGACCTGAAAACCGCGACATAATTAAAAGGAGAGCAGTTGGAAGCTCGTTCTATAATATAGTAGGTTCAGACTTGTAATTTGAACCTGAACAGAGGGGTTCATTTATCCGGTAGATTTGATCAGCTTTTCTTTAATTTTCAGCACGGTCATGGCTCGAATTACGGCCTGTTTTAAATGACATGTGATACGATACGTACCTACGGGTAGCACAATTTTGATTTTGATTATTTTTTTTTTGGTAGAATACGAAAAATGTAATTTTGTTTTTGTCGTACAAATTTCAATTCAAATTATAGACGATTGAATGTTATTCTAAAGAATTGGGAAAAAAGAGGAGCGAAAAAACGTATAGGTACAGTATATTTTAAGCTGTCAAACAACTTTAGGGATCTACAAACATCATTCATATAATATGACAAGGCTCTGACAAGGGAAACAGTAAGCTGGATGTAACTTTAAAACTTCCTCCAGCATTAACAATCTGAATTCCAATGCTTCTAGGCTCATTATTGGTATTTAGTAGACGTCCCATTGTGAGGGGTGGTCTGTTTATATTTTCAGAAATCTTCACGCATTCAAACAGTCCAACATTTCAGAGTTCCTTTTGAAAAGTTCATTATTTTCAGTTTTTAATTAAGATTAAAATTCGAGTATAATTAGAAATCGGCCATGTGAATACAATTGTAGAGCATATACCTACGATCAAGAGCTTAAATAGCAAACAACAAAAAGCACTGCCTATATGCGAAGCGTAATAATATGCAATATATCTTTGATATAACGGGCGGTCTTTGATGCTGAGTCGATGTTAACAGGCTATTCTCTAAACAAACTCGATTAGCATTAGCCAGGTCTCGTTACACACCCTCAAGCGTTCATTTCAATACCTAATCAACTTAATCCGGTGTATGAGTTTTGGTAGCGACGCCGCTATTCTCAATGCAAGGATAACATTCGAGGATATCAAGTTAACATCAACCGTATACCTAGAATACGGACAACCGGAATTATCTAGAACTCATCTTGACTAATGAATTTTTAATTTGATTTCATTCTGTGATAAAACACCAAAGAGAGTCGAAATTTCCGGACTGCAAATTCCAACAATAATATCTATCTACCTATCGATAAAATAAAATATTTGTAATGCTTTTTTATTGGTATCAGTATTAAATATATATTTCTGTTGGTCCGCCTATTGAATGGGCAATTAGTGTCGTTGGCAAGCACGCTGCTATATATATCGATGTTCGGAACTTCAGGTCCAGAAGCTATTCATATTCATATGCAGAAGTATATTATCTAAAACCAGTATCATTTCAAAAGGGCGTGGTGGTTGAAAAATGTGAACAAAAGCGGCCATGTTTTACAATGGACGTGTCGCGTTTGTTTCCATGGCCTATGTAGCAGCACAAAGGGCACTAACATCGATACATGGTAATTAGGGCGGTACACCAGTCATACGATACCATCGTCAAATTTGAATACTAAATGCACCTAGCGGCTAGCCCCCCAAACTCTCCTCTTCATATATAACTTAATACATTAGGTATAGTTGGTGCGATTATGCCATTTCTAGAAGTCTGTTAAATCATTGCCGAGTTGAATTATGCTTCCTTCCTTTGGTGGAGCTAATTTATTTCAACATTTACATAAAGACATCATTAGAACACCTTCTATGTGGTAAGTCAATTTCTAGACCAACTATAAACAACGAAATTTTCAACATAATTAAGGGAATTTATCTGTAATAGTATTATTGTACCTAAATATCGGATTATAAAAGTTGTCAGGAAGAAAAATGTGCAATTTCCAAACAATAGGTCATTAGAGGGATTATTTTTCGAAAAATTTTTCAACAACAAACTTAATATGAGAGAAACCAAACAATAGACTCTGGTGAAATTGATCCGGTTGTACCTTTTGCATCTAGCCTAGCAATTACAGCTAGGTACAGACAAGACCATTTCAAAATACCAAAGCATCGATTTCACTTCACGTAACACGTTAAATTTTCTGTAGTTCTTTCAAATGGAGCAATTTAACAATCTACTACTCATAATAGTTGTTGTACTGCAATTTTCGATCATACAAAACGTGCTTTTATGTTGGAAATGTAATTCGATAGGTGTAAGTTACATGTCTCCGTTGGTACAATGAGCTCTTAATAATCAAATGGGTGTATTAAATGGTGCTGGTACAGACAAATCAAAAAGATCTCGTCTTTTTATATGCATCTAAAATTTATTGGATGTGGGTACACTTTGTATATGTAAGTTGATTTATGGAGATGAGAAGGATTATATCAAAACCGTACAAACTGTGAATCAGAACGGGCCTCTGAGATAATAGAGTTGTAATGTGGTTAGAGCTTTGCTGAAGGCATTACTTTAACATAGCTAGGGTTGCGTTGAGAAAATTTAATTCTATAGTAGCTACACTAACTGTGTTATTCATACACTTTACAACTTGAATGATTGTGATTTTATTACATGACAAAGCTAATCGATTCTGAACTATCTAGAGATAATTAAAATTTCACGATAAATTAATCTAAATATTATTCTAATTTTTTACTGTTTGTTTCAGAATGCAACAACAACAACTAGCCGCTCAGTTGGCCCATCATGGTGGTAGTGCCCGCCAACCGCCACTCAGTCCAACACCATCCGACAGTGATTCAGATATATCCCTAGGTGCTCATTCACCGCCGATCAGTTCTCCAGGTCCGATTCGTTTCGGTCCTAGTTCGCCGACACCACTAACAACGTTCCGTTTCGGTCCGCATTCTCCTGGACCTATGCCACCTCAGTTCCGTTTCGGCAATCATACACCGCCCAATTTCCGTTTAGACAGACAATCACCTACACCACCCAATTTTCGACTGGATCGTAAAATTCGCGACACAGAATCTCCAATAAATGTCGACAGTGCTACACCAACATATCCAACGGCTGTAAATCTTCGATTAACATCCAACGAATCACCGATTGATGTTGATTCAAATAATGACTATGCACGTCGAGAAAGTAGTAATAGTCCAATACGAGTGGATGGATCACCACCACCACATCAGACATCATTACGTATTGGATCACCGCCTCCAATGAATTTACGGATAGCTGATCATTTGCGGACAACAGCACCATCATTACCACCGCCGCCGGATAGTGGCAAAATTGAGACACCGTTACCATTGAGATTGGGTATTGGTGGTAATAATGGTGGTCAATTAACAACTCCACTTCGGATTCAAGTGGCATCACCGAACAGATTGACAACTCAACCATCATCACATACGACAACACCTCATGGTGGTATTGTCAGGATAGCACCACCAAGTCCTCCAACTCAACCACCACATTTACATCGTCCATTTTCACCGCCCAGATTAACGTGATACATACCATACAGATGGGATAATAAAATGTGAATGATTGGTTTTCTATTTTTTATTAAAACTGCTGCAATATTTCGGTTATTTATTCTAGTTCTTCTTGCTTTAGAAACTAACAAATTTAAAATTGTGCTGAGTTGATAATGTATATGTGAGAGACATCATAAAAATTATATATGTTCAGTGGCAATTTGTAGATATAAATATAGAATATCAAATTATTATTAATACGGTTATAATCAATAAATTTATAAACAAATTTGGGAAGATTAGTCAATTTTTCAATGCACTTTAGACCTTTGTTCTGAAATGTTTTGTGGAAATTTCAGTTGATTATACCTACATATATTTCGTTATAAATATAATGAAACTATGTTAATGTAAAAAAAAGGACTTGGTTTCATTTTTGTAGATAATTACATTTACATCCCCATATATTCGTTATATATAAATATTTTATGAAGAGTATATTTTGAATCATTTTCAATTGTATATAGAAGCATATTACACATCCATATTACAATCAATAGAGTTTTATTTCATCTCTCTCTCTCTCTCACACACACACACACACATACAATCACATTTACTATTTAATTAGATTAAATTTTTGTCTCAATATTTATTATTTTCAAATGTTAAACTACTGCGCCAGTATTATTCAAAATCATCCATTTTTTCTGAATGTACCCCACCTGGTGGTGTCGAACATCTGTCCCTTTTCACCTAAAATGTTATTGTAGTAGACGTATTTTATCTCTTGTGTTTATCTAACACCTCAGAGCACTTTTATAAAACCAGCACAATATTATTAAAACTACAGGATACTTGGTCAAAAAAAAAAGAAAAAAAAACGAATTCTGATGGTAGCTTTAATTGCATCATTCCTATAGGTATATTTAAAAGTTGACGATATAAAATCATATCTCTATATACTGATATTGTTATCGATTGCACCTTACAGAAAACAAACATTAAGAATATCCGTCGAAATCCTTTACGGCCTGTTGATCTAATCCCTTGAATGTATAAGGACGTCAATAGGGGCTACCGTGCTTACTTACCATTGGAGTCTCCAATTTAAATCCATATATTATAAATGTGTGTGTGTAGGTATAGATCGGGGACTAAGCCTTTTCTTGCTTGTCAGTGTTGTGGAAGAGTTCACCCTGTGGTGAAAGACCTGAAGAATGATGGAGCAATCTTGTTATAAGTTCAAGAGTTTGATAGTTGAGGGGTGGAATCGTGATGCACAGGCTTGATGCGTGTATATACCTATATGTATGCATTAAATCCAAGATCAGATATTATATTAAAGCCTAATGTGTTGTCTGTCAGTGGATACCAAAGATAACCGGAGACTGATCTCCAACCACTATACAAGAATGTTGCTCGATCATTGTTTAGTGTTATTTACCTTTTATCTAAAGACAAGTGGTTAAGGGAAAAAAAACACAAGTTTTAAATTTATCCCTATAGGTATAAAGGATTTGTTTTCTTCCAAATAGACCCATAATCAATTTATTGTTAATTATAATAAAAATTCAGAAATATTTGTAGCTCGATTTTGAGTTGATTTTAAGCATATATTGGTGCAGTGAAATTGATATCGGGTGTGTCTCTGTTACCCACAGTGTTGCGCGAGCCGCGATGCCAACGAAGGTATCAGTTTCATTGGGTGCTAAACTAGCACAGTGATTGGCCCCTAGAATGTTTTTGTCACGCCCCCATTTGTGTCATCGGACAAACAGTCTGCTTCGTTGACTTTTTATGTCAATTGACATATTATTTACTATATTTATATAAACCATAAATAATAATAATAATAATGATCATGGAAAAAATTATAATTATATAATATATGGTACATTAATGCAACCTAGTAATTGAACCGTTTCCATTATTATGTTGGTTAAAGGTAATTGCACGTTAGAGGAAGTTGTTATTTGGATTAAAATTATTATACATATTTGTTGAAAAAACGACTGATATTCTCTCAAGTACAACTTTATTTACAGTAAACAGGATACGTTTTTGCCAAAAAGAATATATCGCAAATATAAACAATTTATTTAATTTTTCATCACCCAGTCTATTGATAACACTCGATACAGTAACGGATCTACCCTCCCATGGCCCTCCACTAAAAAGGCCTCCCTACCTTAAGCTCGATAGTACCTACATTTCACCTTTTTTTGGTGTATCCTTGAAGGATATAAGTTTCCGGCCCCCAAGGGTTAATTTCTCGGAACTTCAACGAAATATAATAAGGGATTTACCTATTTGACAGTTAATTTAATTGACATTGATGAAATACACCTCAACGAATATTATTTTTGATTTACAAGTTTCAAATTATTTCTACCTACGTGTAAAACTTCCAACAGACAATAAGTCAGAGATGGTTTAAGGGGCAATTGGCCTGCGCCCCGACGTTTCCGAAATAAAAAAACTCAAAATTGAGTGAAAAGTTAACATTTTACTGATTTGGGTTCATTATTTTGCTAGATAGTTGGGAGTTATTGTGGGTTGATTATGGTAACTTTGTAGTTTGAGGGAAATTTGCAATGATCTCAATCATTAATCACTGTGATTAATTAGAGATTAATTGTTTAAAGGGTTCTAGATTGTATCCAGTGCATAATGACGGTTGGCTATTCTAGTTAAATGATGGGTGATGTAGTAAATAATATTGTTAGCATAACAAACCTAGTATAGATAGATATAGATAACTATGGGATTACAAAATGGGCACAATATCGTGTATAGTATATTACATTACATTTACATACACACATACATACATGTATAGTATTGTGGTTGGTTTGTAAATTGTCCTATATCGAGGTCATCATTAGGAAGCAAGTTGACAGCCAACACGCTCGTTTGGGGGAGGACTGATAATATCGCTGACGTCACAATATACATGTATATATGTATATATCTATACATAAGAAAGGGGGGTGTGATAAATTACAACAAGCAACTGTCAGAGTCTTTGATGGAAATCGTAATATGTATGTGTAGACGCACTTCCTTTTCTGTAGAGTTTATCGTACGATATTTTTCCAAACTACATAGGACTAGACACTTGATAGAACTTTTCCTATTTGTTGTTGTTGTTGTTTCAAATGGCGTGTGGAATCTTCTATTGAATTTTTCTACTTGTAAAACCAGAAAACCATTAAAAGCAACTTTACTCTAAATCCGTAAAATCGCTTTGTTGAAAATCGTCCAATTCGCCAATCTAGTCAGTGTACATTACAACACAACAATAATAAACTGAACACCTTTCTATTAGCTACCTTTACATGGGCTCAACATCATATGAGATTGTGTTTGTTTATGCGCGCGTATGTGTGTGTATATGTATGTGTTTGTGTGTGCGTGGAATAGAGAGAAAGAGAGAGTTTTGGGTCGGTTTTGATGGATATTGTGTTAATGGAGTCTGCAGTTGTCACCTATTTTGGGATATCGACATATCGGCAGTTAGGTAAACAGTGATTGTGCGCAGGCAATGTGCCATACATAATCCATCCCTAATACCATTGCTGAACGGATTAGAATTCTACAGTTCGCACCTTCATAGGTATATATAGGTAGTGGTGAATGAATGAGTGTATACGGATAATGGGCCGGTCGTTCACAATAACGATATAGATATACACACACACATATGTATATAGGTACAGGAAGAGATATTCTGTTAGAATGGTAATTTGTATCCTGTTGTTGAACGTGGTAAATGAAGAGAACGAATACTTTAGTTAATACTCTGCGAACAATTGTCAATGACAAACCACAAAACCATTATTTTGGGATAAACATTCATGTCTTTTATTTAAAGTGCCTTTCATCGACCAACTACCCATGAAATCGCTCAAGAATTGATTTTATTTTTAATTGAAAACATGATAATTCTAACAAAAAAAAAGTTATTGTGTGTAGGTACACTGCGCCAGTACAAAATTTTTCAATCAATAACCGTCTACCGTCTATTTTTTTTTTTTTTTGATACCAAACAAAATCACTGAATCTGTATTGCGGTAAAATGATATCCGGGAGAGTCCGGGCGACGTGATATTGATCCGATGGATCCGGTCACTACAACCAATCCGGCACAGGCACGCCCAGATATTGTTATTATAGGTGGCACTTTATTATTTTATTCACAATTCCCACATAAATAACAACAATAGAGAATTTATTAACATTTTGATAAATTATAGTGAAAATGACAATCGAGGGAGATATGGAGGGAAATTAAATGAAGATAATTAGTTGTGAGATTTAAAGGGTTAGAGGTCAGCCAGAAGCATTATCGGCAGCTTAACAGTATAGTAATTAGTTCTCAGTATGATATACGCTATGATGTGATAGACAAGCATGTCTACGATATAATTTTAGGTTAATGATTACCAAATGTAGGTAATGATCAAGATTAATGGATAGCAATTTCGTTCTACACTTGAGTCGATATAAAATGTTATAATTACAAAACTTCAACCTTGATACTACCCAAAAAATAAATAATAATAAAAAATCAAACACTATACCTAAGGTCATGTTTGTTTGATTAATCCATTTATGAATCGAGTGAATATTTCCACAAACTTGTCAATTATATATTAGTTGGCTTGTGAAATCATAAACTAGTGACAGGGATGTTACCTCCTGCCGATCTTTCCATCGCTCATTAGGACAACTCTATTACACGGTCTGACCTCCGCATTGTCAGCAACAGCAGGATACCGGCTTATAACATCTCTGTACAACAAACCAAAACGAAAAGAAAGAGAAAAGAAAAAGAGATTAGTTTCTATAGTTGAGGTCTTTTTAAATATAAACGTCCAAACAATTGGAATTTAACTATAACATTTTATAACATGTATGATTTCTTGTCGATTATAAAACAATAATAACAAAACAGCCGTATCACAAATTGATCTTGTTTAATGGACTGAAGGTCGATTAATTTCGTTGGAATAATCAAATCAGCGAACAATATAGAGATTATAATCTATAACAGAAGCATGGGCGCCGATCCGGTTCATTCAATGTACACCGTACTATAGTTCAACAAGCTGCTATTTTAAATTACTATTTAATCATTATTATTAATTAGTTTCTTGAAAAACAAATCACTTTAACCTTAGAATTTTCCACTATTTGAAGGACTTTCTGGAATCACTTTTTTGGAAATTTCTCCACCTCTGTTTCCGAAAAGTCATCTAAATTATTTCAAAACATCAACACGTGGCAGGAATTAATTGGTTTTTTCTCCCTTCCCCTGAATCCATATTATACCATAACGAAGAGAATTAATAATGTTGAGGTCGATTCAATGAATTGCCTATTTTTACCGACATTCTCTGCGTTAAATAAATCGACTAATTAATAAAACGGATATATCTGCTACCTATATAGGCAGAAATAGGACCAGATGAGAACAACTCAAGGTGGTTAATATACGAAAAAAATGACAAAAAAGGTATGGTGGTGGTGGTGGTTCGCGTGTTTGGTCTTTTGCTAATGGAAATCCATGAAAAGTGACAACTTATGATTGATTCGATATTTTCGCCTGTGTGTGCAGACTGAATTTGGCACACGCCTTAATGTAAATGCCACCTGTAGTGTCATTAAAGTATCGTTAAGATAATGGGGGCGTTGGACTGGTTAATTAGTTGTACCCGTTTTTAAAACAAAATAATAGGGAACACTCCATGATTTAATTTTGAAAAGAAAATTGAAAAACTCGGATTATATTTCATATCTTTCTTCTACAATTGTTTAAATTATTAGAGTTGTTGTCGACCAATTGAAATTGTCTATTTAGTCCTGTGTTGTAGATTAAAAGAATTAATTCTTTTTATCAACTAATCAATGTGTGGGTTTGTTTAAATGTTTTCAATGAATCCCAAATAGGAACACGTCATTTGCGGCCCATCCGTTGGTTGTTCATTCTTTTGTTTCGCCTCCACCACAATATCGTCATGATTGGATCATCCTGTGGGTTGTCATAATCCAACTAACTTCAAACATAATTCGACTATATTCCATTTTAAAATAATAATGATAATAATGATAAGTTATTTTTTTTTTAAGAAATAAAGCCACTTTTCAGGTTATTTACACAGTCATTGAGCTTTCGTTATGGTAGTCCATTCTAGAATTCACTACTAATGATGACGGCGATAAACAAAATTCTCTTTTAGAAATAAATTAATTTAACTGATGATGATGATGATCAAACTTGTTCCAAAGAAACCAATTACGACGATTAAGCAATTAAATGTGCTTTTCATCATCATCAGTGATCAACGGATAATAAACGAAGAAATGTTGAACAAAGCAACAGACACCCATGAAGAGTCAGGCAGTTGTGATTTCGCATAAGTTTAATAGTTGCTTAGTTAACTTCTTGTACGATAATCAAAATGTATATAGGTACCTATACATAGTCTGCCTGTTGTATGTACGTACGTACATATGTATGTATACAGAAGAAATGCTATGTCATCCACTTGAAGAGTTGGCGCCATACCTAACCGACGTCTACAATAAAAACAGCGAGGATAACAATGATGGTGAAAACATCAACAAAACATTCACGGAAATGTCGAAACAATAGATTGAACAAGTTTCAAACTACACTTTATCCACAGTAAATCCCGAAAAATGAAAGCAAATAGTCAACATAACGTCGACCACTTCAATATGTTTTTGGGTGTAGTGGATAGAAGCTTGCTGAACTACAAACGAGTCCTAAACGTTCACACTGGATAGTTTGGAGTATTTTCGATGAGACAAAACCGAAATCCTTCAGCGCTTCAGTTGGTTTTTTCTTTTAACACAAATTGTTTGGAGTAATAGTTTTTCGAGGTTTCTAAATATTAATTTTAAGGTCGTCTTTTTGGCCTTCCAACAAAGAATCTACTCAACCACCTCTTATAGTCTGATTTTAGGCGTTTGATTTCTAGAAATGTTCTTTAAGACCGTTTCCGAAATGAATTGTGCAAAGCCAAGGATTGTTTTCTATCATTTAGATCGAAAGGATTCCATCAATCTTGTGGTCGCGTCATCAATTCGTAAACATGCAGAGGGATTGGTAGATTAAGTCATCATGGTCGAAAACGAACCAGAAGACTGACATATAATGTTGTATAACGTTCAACTCGGCATGTAGCTGTCCAATGACTGGCAGAATATTAACATGAATCGATTATTATTTGAGTTATATATATACATATCGGATCGTGTATCTTGAGCCGTGAGACGGTACATATTATAGGTCTGTCCAAACACCCATTGAACGCTTCGTGGGGGAAAAATCAATTAATAGCCTCTAAACGAAAACGAGAAAAAGAAAAACAGGTTTCTTGTATGTATAGTAGGTACCTATAGGTATTATATAAAATTTTGTTCTAAAAATCCTGCATTTACTCGAAAATAATAAGGGCAATATGTTCCTGTAATCGCTGCGGATAGAATTTGTTTGTCCCCCTCCTGTTTGTTTCAATATTCTCACATTTTACCCTTTTATTGAATGTTTTCACAAGGGGGCATTTGCAACCGTCAAGTTCAATAATAAGTTCTATTAGGCTACTTAGACAGTAACTGGACGGGACAGTTTCCCGTCAAACCACTATTCTACAAATACATACTTGTAATGAAATGCGAGTATGTTTTTAGAACGTGTGAAGTATCAATGAATGTCGCTTTTCATATCCTAACTGAACATGTAAATCTACTTACTGGATCTAATTATCTGTGGAATAAAATAAATTTAGAAGAACTAGTTTGTGGTTTGTTTTTCTATGTTAACAAGTATAACAAAAATGATACAGACGGAAGCAATATAATCAAGAATCAATCATTAATTGGTAGTAACGGGAACAGTTCTTTATAGGTTAGTACTACGTAAAAAGTTACAGGAAAACGGAAAGTCAGTGCCCTTCCCAGCAGCTAGCTTGCAAAACATCACAATTAGCCCTTTTACTATTCCTCCAGTTTCGGGAAGCATCGATAATGCTTACGTTGTGACCATTTTAGATCAATTGTAATTTGATAGTGTAACCATTAATGTACAGCTGCACAATTATACGTAATATTTTAACAAAAGACATATGTTTACGTAGTTTTGGACAATGTCATATTTATATAATTTTTCACATTTCATCACCTGAAAAAATAAATAACAGCTGAACGAAAAAGAGTTGCGAGTCTGGTCCAGTTAACAGCATCCTTAATATAATGATGATGATGATGATGATAATCATAATAATAAATAATAAACTGGTTTGTTGGTCATATTGTGACAATATGCCGACATTACCATTACCATTACCATTATTATTATTATTATTATTATCTTAATATAAAGGATATTATGATTTCATTCATTACTCTTTTTGAAAACAACTCTTCAATATTTCCGTAACTAATGAAAACAGATGAGTATAAAAAAATTTTAATAAAGAAAAATTGACACTGATGTATGCATGTCTACAAGTTTTTTGTTAATAATTATTAATAAGAGAAAAAAAGTGTATAAAGGAATTGAAGAATTAAGAAAGCACTTGAGTACATATGTAGGAAGATTTTTTTTTTTATATAAATATCTGACAGTAATTATTCCACCGACCACAATAATCAAAACGACAATAATTTATACGTCTCTTTGAGAATGTACCTAATAGACCAAACAAACGTGCAACCACAATAGTTAATGGGATCTTCATCTTATTATTCGTAACGGACATAAGTTGTTTGTAATTTCATTTCTGGCCAACCGACGACGACATGCACAACAATAACAACAACCAAAATAGCGAAAAAAATAAATCATTAGTGCCTATTTTCACCTGTTCCGATTAAATATAAGGAGCTGTTGGTAATATTTCTTGACGTCAAATTTTGAAAGACTATATACAGTATTTCACACCATTCATTAAAAAATAACAAGTAACAAAAAAAAGAGGAGAATCGTTGGTGCCTTTACGTGTAAAAGAATACAAACTCACACCTGAGAGATAATTTTAAATGGATGGTGATGTTTGTGCACCTACCATTGTCGTTAGAACTTAATGAGTTGCTGTAATTGTTTATTACTCAGTTTCTTGTTGTTTTAAGCACAGGGTTTTTTGTTTTGGTAACAACATGTAAAAAGCCATAAATGCAAAACGAACACTGTTGTTGGGATAATGTCTGTCGACAAAGACAATGTATATAAAATTAATAACAAGAACTGTTTTAAAGGAGTTTCAAAATATATAGCCAATTGTCTGGTTCGTTATGGCTATTTGTTTTTGTTTTTCTCCTTTTTGGCTTCTGGTAAAGAAGAAGAGGAATGAAAACAATAATTTCATACTATTTTTGTTTATAACCTTTCAACAATCATATTTTGAAGTTGATGATATCATTGTATCGAATTCAACAGGAGAGTTCCCACGTTTATTTTGATTACACTTAAGAAATGATATACAATAGACTTTTTTTTTCATTAAAATATAGACTCGTCAGTAGCTGTATGTTGACTTGCACATGTATTATCCATCTGTCACAACAACTAGCACATATTCTCTTGTCAGAGTCAGAGTTTTTCATCAATACCTATTGAAATTTGTTAATTAGAATATAGACACGATGGCTAATTGGCTACTGTAGTCATGATCATATTAAATGACTGAATATAAATATAGAAACGTCATCAAATTGTATTTTATATAATACAGATATATACAGTGCGATCTACAAAATTTACGGTCATTGTGCGCCATGACAAAGATATGTCCATGCATAATAGTTCAGCTGCGTACTACAGTAACGCCATCAATTCAGATTTCAGGCTATGTTTTTATATTTTAATGAAAATTGGGCTTTCATTTTTGTAACGAACGATAAAGTGTCGACATACGATCCTTACGTCATTCTAAACCATAAATTTTTGGAGATCACACTGTATTTTTCACGTTATATCCTGTTCTCTTTAGAGTTTCAGTCATTTAGATTTTGAATAGGATATGTGTCATTCTTTTGGATGATTGATGCGATTCGGTAGACATTCACATTCAAATTGAATGTAAAATGAAAATATTGTGGGAGAAAATCGGATAATTACACATACCCACATACCTGCAATATGTTTGAAATGAATTTTTGATGTTATATTGATAAATAGAAAGCCTTTAGGATGTTATTTACTGTTTCTTTATAGATTATATATCTGGAAAATGATCCACACGTGTCCGTCTATTGTGAGAAAAATATCTCAATGTACGGAAAATGTGATCATAGTGGTTAAAATTTGACTTGATGTGCAGCTGAAACCGGAACCAGTCCTGTTGGAATAAAGGAATTTTATTACAGTAAGGATTATCAGTTTTATTGATCATATGTGTTATGGTAAGATTTTGTATGATTTCAAAATGTATACTATTAGTATCAGTTTCGGGCAAGCCCAACCATCTTCAGCGGCGCGTTTAGATATTCAAACATATTTCAGACAAAGGTGCTGCAGATTTCATTTATTCTAGATAGTGATTTTAGCAATGATAGATATTACCATATGTAGGTATATAATGTCGGTAAATGTGTATGGGGCAAATTGAAATGACCATCGTCAAAAGGGAACACTGTCTAATCTAATTAATCCCGATTTATTTAGGCTTGTTCCTCTGCCACCCTCATACAGATTGTTAACATCAATGCGTCTGCATGTTATGATGTGACGAATCAAATTTCATTGGATAATAATTTACCCGCACATTATGAAAACAAACAAAACACGTATGTATGTAGTACGTATATGCGTATATGTGTATGTATTGGGTATGTTTCGGCCGACATTTGTTCTAGTCACGATGCTCATTTGCTTCAATCACAAATGTCATAACTGCAGCCGGAAATTGTCATTCAACTATTCTGATGGTCCCTGTCATATACGTTTATTATTAGTTTTGATTTTTTACAATCTTTACATATTGATAATTTTAGATAACAACTTTGAGTTTTTCTTCCGCTCTAAATATAATAATTATTTATATTTTTTATATTTAAATTACTGATATCTATTAATTATTATTAACTATAGTTTGCTCTAGACCTTTATGTTTTCTTCATCGTCCTGTTTTTCTATTCATCATCAAATGAAATTAATAACTGTTGGTAGTTATTTGATCCGTGAGCCTTAAAGAAAAGAAGAGCAATGATTTATGAAGGCCAGATAATATTTGACAAGTCATGGAACCCATAATGAAAACATCTCATGGACAGATCGCTAGTCATTTCACCGCCTCCTTCGTGACTTTTGACGCTAACACAGCCCGATGATGGATTAAGTTCGGCTACATCTCATACATATTTATGTCCAGTGCATATTGTCTTTAATTAGCATTTTGTTTAATCATTCCCTTTGCCTTTAAACTTATCCCACCACCAATGACCTGCCATGCAAACGATTTTCATCTAGCCACAATCGTCCAAAAGAAACGCAGGTTGAAAGACAATCATCTTCACTAAGAGGTCGTATAAACCATTCATGTTTAGAGATACTATCAAAAAACGAATAAGAAGAAAACTTTGTGTAGTTCTTATTTACTCAATCTAACTTTTGGTATCATAAATTTTGTATTTATGTTATATGTAAAAGTTAGTTGCATATTATTTCCATTAGAAAATCAGTTTGGAAAAGTTGCTAATGCATCAGGCGGCGCCCTGTTCACGTTTTATGCATATAAATATTCAAATAATCCATCCAAAATCAGATTATAAAAGTAGAGTTCGCGTATGATGTTATGGTTTAGTATTAACTCTGTTTTATCGACACCTGGTAACTCTCCCAGCGCTTCCCAAAACACAAACGGAATATATTGTCAAATCACCACTATGCTATCTGTCCATATTGTTGTTTCTATACAACAAGACACAAATATACATGAAGCTGATCTCTTGTAGAAACAAAAATTCGATTCTCTCTATGGTCCAATCATTCAATCAAAAAAAATTGCAAATTGCCAGTTTAAGGTAAAGAAATATCATTGTAGAATTAATATCAAAATAAAAATCTAGAAAGGAATCATTCTTGTCGTGATTATTCACTCTCAACTGGATTTCCTTTTGCTTGCTTGAAATTCGTCGGAAATATGTGATTTAGATATGCAGTTACGGATTTGAAATCGACGAATTGAATTTACGAATGAGGTGGTAAACTCAAGCTAAAGCTACGAATAGAGAGTAGATACAGAGAGATGGTTCTTGTTAATATTCATCAGGCGTCCATATGCAAAACGTCTGCTGATTCGCTTCCTTCCAAGATCGCATCACACAGGAACATTTATCTTTCAATCATATTTATACAAGTCATTTAGAGAAAAATCGGTTGTTATCAACCTTATCAACTAACTATCAATTTAAACATATGTTAACAACTATATGGTTTACTTTTTCCTTTTTTTTTTGGAGAGGAAAAATAGACGAACTTTATTGTTGGAGAAAATTAAATTTCGTCAGTTGCTAGAATAAAATATTCAGGTGTTCGTTTTTTTGAAGGGGTAACTGTTTTTTTAAGTTTATACCGTTTCTCGGTTGTACGTGTGAGATTTGGTGGCTGTGTAAATTTGGCGGCGACAGCAGTAGTGTGTCCGTGGATCACTTAATTCCGGCAGCGCGGTGCTGTGTCAACTGTGCACCCACTGATTACTTATGTAAACATGATCTCAGGGGTGTAATTGGGCGTGCAATCAATGGCGTTTGCAGCCCGACCACGCTTAGCATCGCAAATGAACTACTACTGCAATCACACGACCGAAACCAACGTTAAACACCCTCTTTACTTTAGAAAATATTCATCAGAGTGGACGGCAAGCTAACATTTCAGCTGTGTGTTGTTGTACGTTCTAAAGTCGTTAAATTTAATCAACTGTTTGGCGATGTCATTTAGCGACTTATTTTAACTACCACAGCAATTTTAGCATTCCATATTTGTTAGAATTAAGTATAGGTATGTATATCTACATACATACTGACAAACCTGAAACGACGACGCTGATGATGATTTAAAGTCGAAACCGGTTCAGCGTTTTTGCAGTTCGTTAAAGATACTAATAACAGCACAATTTAAGAGCATATTAGATACGTCAACGAGGATCTTGTTCCACGAATCGAGAATACTTTAAAAAGAGTTGATTGCTAAAGAACCACCACCAAGTTGCCGATGTCATTCCATTTTAGAGTTAATGTATTGAATATGGAATTAATTTCCATGACGGCTGTTGTATGGTGGAGGAGGGGATGGGTTATGATACGACTATAGAGGTGTCATTATAAAACTGCTGGTCATGTCAGCAAATGGGTCTCAACCTGCTACTTAGCCAGTAGCCAGTCAGTCGGACTCGAACTATTGTTAGTCTATTAACAACAATTCTTCACATATAAATCCATCTATCTTCTTCTAACATACATTTCTAATCATTTACCTAGCAAGAAAGAATAATAACCAATAATTTGAAGGTCTTTCAGATAATACACAGAGAGAAGGAATATAAGAAGAGATGAAGTGGAGAAAAACATAAACTATCTTCTAAAGATATTTATATCTTTGACTGGTAAAGAATAGATTCATATCCGGTTGATTCAAAATGAGTCAAATTAAGAGAAAATCTAGCAGGAATTTATATTCCTGCTTTTTATTATCCTTAAGTTACGTTTCGTTTGTTGAAACACAGAGAAAAAAGCCAGCACCAAGGCGGTTTTAAAGATTAATAATTATTCAACTATAATTATCTAGATAATTTTAGGTCTCTGTTACTGGTTATTAAATTTATGACTAAAATGTCCTAGTAGATAACAGACACATATAATTGCTACCAAGTTTTATGTAGCAAAAATTTGAAAAAATCACACGATCAACTGTAATTCGTCCAACATTAAATTCTATTTATCAGTAAAAGAAACTGTAATTTCAAATTTTAAACGAAAACTACATTTCTACTGAAATTGACTTTTGTTGATCGTTTTTTGTTTTTTTCCAATTACATTGCTGCTCACCTATATATCTTATTAAGTCTTTGCAACATCTGCTTCAATTAGATATGGATACAGTGAAAGGTAGCTTTTTACATTTACTAATTATTCGCTTCATAAATAATATAACCAAAACATAATTTCAACTCATATCACATCTATTATCAAATGCAAATACGAAAAAATTACCGCACCTAATAATACATCATTCCTGACATAATCTTGGTAGTAGGTATAGAATTGTAACAAAATCAAGGGTGAATTTCTTCTTCTACTATTTTTAAGGGCTTCTAAAGGAAAATATTTTTATTAATAACACAGTTAAAAGTTTAACCATCTGTGGAGCGTGCCCCAACAAATACCTATAAACATTTCAAGGCTCTTTTGTAGCACCTTCCTGTCTTAAATCGTCACTACCGTTAATTTGATTGTATAATTTCATTTTAGTTATTTTTGGTTGTGGGTGGCTGGTTGGGTGAAAAGACCAGTTGTCCTTATTAAATGTTGAAAATAAATTTGACACCTGTATAAGTACA